>JASFAX010003883.1:0-41180 GCA_030737875.1 Allium sativum
AGATTAATTACATATATATATGTTTATTTATGTACATGAACAATAATAACAATGTGAAATTGTAAATTAACTGTAACCATCTATATATACAAACAATAAATTTATCATGCACAACATTAAAAGTTCTATTTTTAACTTCAAATAACTCCACATTAAAATCTCTGTAATCTTTTTATAGAATCCTTTTCCACTTAGGCTAAATTGACATGATTTATCCAAGTTTCACGCGTCCTCCCATATTAATTTAGAGTTTGGGTTATTTTTAGTTAATTCCAAGATTGGGGGTTCCCTTCCCATATTGATCCCAATAACCTATTAACTTGTTATAGCAGGTTATTGTGTTTTACTTTCCCATTCACGTTAAATTAAACCTCAATTCCTAATAACCTTAATGACTAAGAAATGGCGATGTTTCTCCTTCGGCGACGCGGACTCCTCCGTCGCCGTTAAAAACCACCCACATCCTGACCGCTTGACCCCAAATGAATGATATGCATTAGTCAACTGAACATGGATCTTGACTATGGCAAAATACCATAGCTGAGGACTAACCTGAGATGAAGGCATGTCAATGGAGCTAAGGTCACAGGATTATTAACAAAACAGGTGGTTGATCTTACAAAGAAGAGCTGTAAACTCAGCAATCCTACGGAAGTTGAATATAATATTGTCGCACAAGAGGTTAACAAAACCGTTTTCATGAGATTATTGAGAAAACTAGTGGACATTAAAATGAAGAGATATGAAACAAACATTTATAGCAAAGTTGAAAGTAATAATACTATATTAGATGCCAAGGAGAGAGACTGTCAGATGGTGGACTGGTGGGTATGATCGTCGGGGATGTCTGTTGATGAGGCAGTGTTAGCTTGGTAAGCGGAGGGTAGAGGAAACATCAATGAAGGCAGAACGATTATTGGAGGTGGTGCTGCTAGTGGAGAAGGGGAAGTGGATATCATTGCGAAACTGGTGGTGCAGCAGTAATGAGAAGAGGGGTGGATGGTGGACTGTTTCAAGAGGAGGTGGAGAATGGGTGTTCTGGTCGTGAGGTGGAGGGTTGCGGGGATGTGGCTGATTGGGCGTTAGCTTGCGGCATTGCAAGAGGGGACAGTTGGGTCGATGGAGAAATGTGGGGCGGAGGAAGGGGCTGCAATGGAAGAGGAGAAGTTTGGCCAGAGATCGAATTTAAGGCGAAGTTCTCGAGGCCCTAACCCATTTCCCCAAATGGACGGGATGCATGAGTCATGAAAATTTGTTGAAGGATCCTAATAGTGGAAGCAAACTAGCAGCGGTGAACGAGAAGGAAGAGAGATGGTAAGCGAGGAGGCGGTGATAATTTCGAGGGACTCATAAGAAAAGAGCTTTGATAAGGTGATGCTTGTAGGGAAGTTGAAACATAATAACCTGCTATAACAGGTTAATAGGTTACAAAGATCAATATGGGAAAGGACCCCTCAAACTTGGGATTAGCTAAAAATAATCCAAATTATTGATTAATATGGGAAGATACGTGAAACTCGAGATTAATCGTGTCAATTTATCCTTCGATTTATTTAAATTATTTACTACTAACTCAATATATTTTAACTAATTACATAATTTTAAATTTAACATATATAAAAAAATAAGTTAAATAATATTTGTTAATTCATCTAAAATATTTATAATATGTTAATTTTAATTAGAATAGCTAATAGTAGCAGTAAGAATACTAAAATTATTGTTTTCCTTCAAAGAAATATAAATTACAAACACATATCATGCATAAACAACAACAATAATTATATTATATTTATTTTGCCGAATTACCGTGTGTTATATAATAAAGTTCCAATTTTAGTATTAAAATTTTAAAATTTATATTTTATAACATTATCGTGTGCAATGCACGAGATAAACACTAGATTATATGTATATCAAGATCTAAATTTGATGCATACAAGGGGTCATAAGCATATAAATTTAATCTAGTATATTGTTATAACCTAGATTTTAAAAGTAACTTAAGACCCCAGATATAAAACCCATTTACAAACATTGCTTGCAGAAATCAACTGTTTTGGTTTGTGGTTGCAGAGAGTTTGCAGAAATCAACACGCAACGAATTTCAACAGTTCAAAACCTTAAACAATAGGATCCGAACAAAATTAGATAGATCAAGTTTGATTTTATACCTTTCGAGCTTTTGCGATTTCATGAACTTGAATATGATTTGGAATTGAATAAAATCGCTTTGTAGCGTCGCTGAGATGCACTGCCTCTACTTGCTTCCATACGAACGTTGAACGAGATCGTCTTTACGAAATCGTATTGAACTGAGAAATGATAAGCAGTAGATTGAAAGTGGTTAGAAGTTAGGCTTTTTTATGGAAAAATCAAGAAAAGCAAACGAGGGTTTAAAAAAATTAAGTTTGAGGGGAAAGGAATAGAGAATAGGTCGGTTACTTTTATTTTGGACACGCGAACTTATTCTAACGAAGGCGGGAATGCGAAATATTTTTTATCGTGCTTATATTGGTAATGAAACACTTTTTCTTGCATTTGAAAATAAACGCCACCAATTTTTGCAACAAAAAATCAATTTTATTGTACTGTTTGGTCTAATTTGGTTAAGATGAGTAATATTATCTCTCACCGGATAGTATTTGTTGCATAGTATAGATTCGGCATTTAAATTGTTTTCTAATTATAAAACGTAATATTTAGGATATTTGAACATAGTAAATAACAAATTAAAATATTAAAAGGTGATTTAAGTAGATTTAATGTGATAGTCATATTTTTACCTATCTGCACGCTACTATGCACTACTTTGATCACACTATTAGACGTAGGTTACGTGGGCACTTATTTTAGTTTGATTGCTACAGATATGTTCTATTTGACTTATTATTGTCATTATAGATGTTTTATGCTAGTTTAGGAATTTGAATGACTATTGGCTGTATGGTTGAATTCTTTGCTTAGTTTAACTTAAAACATCGTTCGTAGGTGATCTAGTATTAGAATAAATCTTGTTCGTAAGAGTTTGGGGTGCTTATCAATCATATGCACATGAGTCTGTATATTGATTGAATGCACAAGGATGGTAGACTCGGACGAATGAGATAAATTCCTGAAGGAGCTTCAGAGTGCATGGATGAACTTAACGTCGGAGCAACATTGAAGCTTGAAGACAAAGCGACACTGGAGCTTGATAACCGACCTAAAGGCAGTAGATGGACTTGGCGATGAGCTAGACTTCACAATGAATGTAGGACAATTTCCTTGGATGGGTATTTAACCAGTTTGGTTAAATATATGACCTAGGTTAGTCTCTATCGATTGTCATGAAATGGTTGATATCGACTACCATCATTATTGGCCATTTGGTCAAATTTTGAAGCGCTAAAGTTGCACAATACCCATCTAGTTCCTAAAAAAATGAAACTAAACATCCAGTATGATAAATAATAGAAAAGTAAATCAACACAGTGTTTATAGTGATTCGTTCCGTGAGAACCTATGTCCACTTTGAAGGTTTTACTCTTTTATTCACTTCTTTGTAGAAAGTACGATAGTGGAAATAATAGTTCCAAATGAGTACAATGACAATAGTGGAAAGTATGTTCAACAAGGTTCAAAATGGAGCTCAAGTTCTTCTTCCCGGAATGCATATCAGTCCAAAAAGTACAAGTGTCCAAAAAGATTCTTCCCGGAATGATGGATCAAGTTTAAGAATCAAATATGTAATATCTTCTTCCCAAAGTTTCAAAAGTACCAGAATCCAACCCTTTTCACACAACATAATGGTAGGTATTTATAGCAGGAGGGAGCAGATAGAAGAGGAAGCCGGCTGGCACGTGCCCACCATTTTCGTACCCCGGGATTGGTACCGATTCAGGGATAGGTACGTATCCTAGGATACGTAATTTATTTTCTGCCTTGGTCACCGAAGTTCTGAAGCTTTGAATCCTTTTTTTTTGATGATTTCATATCCCATAGTATAGAAATATTTTCACCTATACTAATGAATTTGTGGAAATTTTGGATTTTTGGGGAGTTGAGTTTTTTGGGATATGACTTCTTCACGATGGAGTGGGATACAAAATGGTTAAAGGAGTCATGGATACGAAGTTGGGGTCGAGGCTTCGGGATATTGAATTTGGTGTGATGAAATGGGATACAAAGTCTTCTAGATTTGTCAGGATACGAATCTCTATCAGAACTCGGGATACAGATTGCGGAGGAGGTTTATACCGATCCCGGGAGTTTGGTTGTCAGGGTGCGAAATCTACCTCCTACCGATCCCATAGACTAGTGGGAATACTAATCCCTAAGCATTCGGTAACTATTGAGAAGTTTTAGAGAGCCATGATGATTATACTCAAACAACTCCATATAAGCTTGATTCTCGGATGTTTTGGAGATACTTTTGAAATATTTAACCATGCGATGGGCCGAGTCGTGTAGGCATGGACTGCTTCTGGTAGTCAAGCCAAAAGGCCACATAACACTTTTCCCCCAAAGTACGTCTTGTGGTAGCATGGCATGCTTTGAGTTGAGACAAGTATTTATGGAAGTTGGAAAGATCTCCAAGCCATGTCAAGTGATTGGTCGCGACTTTTTCGTTGAGTAGCGCATTCACGTGAGTATGTCACTTCTAAGCAGTAAAGATGCTTTGCCAAAGCTTGGTTGTATAAGAACGCGGTTTCAACATTGTTGAGAATTCTATTTGCTCTTAACTTAGTCACTCGGATCGGATCCTGTCTGATTACTTAGATGAGTGTCTGATTCCCATCGATTCAAGAAATAAAACGTTAGTCGCCGACTCTTGCTTAAGCCAGAACATAAACGAGTTGTTGTCAGCACAGTGTCACGTACGCACTCACACGTTTACACGTGGTTTTGTGTGATACGATCAAAAATCATAATAAAACGTGATCAAAATCATATGTTTCGGGCATGCATCCGCGCATGTTAATTTTTGAAAACGTTATCGAATTAGAAACTCGACCGCTTGGCGCATACTCTATAATATTTAGGTTTGTTAGTATACGATTGGTTTGCATGTTGAGTTGGTTTCGACAATTGAAGTTTTGAGAACACGTATGCGGGATCGTCGCTATAGTCCTGATTTTTGAAAGTTTCACTAATCTCGGAATATGTTGAACTAATGCTCTCCCTTTCCTTTTCTTCACCTTTTTTCTCTTGCCACTCTTTTTTAGGGATGTGTACTAGTCCCAAAATACTTTTAAGTTTCTGGAATTCACTCCCCTTCCCCCAATAAACATGCGGATTCGATTTTTTTTCTTTTTTCTAGCATACTTTGTACTCCTAGGACTCATGAAATTACGAGACCTTTAAGACCTTGAACCCCCCTAACTCTTCGTCTCAAGCGGCCATAATCATCATCTTCGATTACCAAAACTTCAAACACCCACGACACGTCAACCGAACCCTTTTTCAAATTAGTGGGTTGATTTTGTATTAAGTTCAACTTATGGTTCGAATCCTGTTTTATGGATGGGGGAGAAGAGGCCGAGACCGGTGGGAGAACGTGCGCCTTCGAGGCCATAGCACGGAGTGTCGGAGGAGATGAATGTTTCAGAACATGAAGTGGAAGGAAAGAGAGGAGACACTCCATGGAAAGTTGCTGGGCGGTGGGATATGAAACTCCATTTGGTATCCCGGTGGCTTGGCTGATTTTTCACTCAGTGATAGGGATATGAAATGGAATTTTGTATCCCTGGAGGCTTAGTGGAAAACTGTCTTTGCCTTAAAGCGAGGATTTCATACCCCTGGGGATATGAAGTGTCGGGATTCGGAACAGAAGGGAAGCGGAGTCAGAAATCTGGGGAGACGAAGAAGTGAAGAGAAGTTGGAAAGAGGAGATTTGGTGGAAAAAAACAAATGTTGTTGGATAAAAAATTAAATTTCGTATCCTGGAACATTTGGCTTTTTAGGGACCAAAGTTCGAGAGTACGAAATTATTCAAAGTAGGGGACATGAAATTTTAATTTGTATCCCAGAGCACTTAGCTAATTTTCGACTTCGAAAATTGAGTTTACAAATTCGAATCGTTTAGCGACGACGTGCGATTGAGTTAGGATAAAAATTGAACATTTCATCATTTAACGCTTAACTCAGTAAAGGAAGCCATTTGAACTGACAATTCAGACATGCACATAAGATTAAAGCATAAACTCGAACTATGGACATATACTGAAACATCAACTTCATTATTCGGTTCTCGACCTGGTCACGACGTAATCGCGACTTGATGCGAATTCTGTAATCTTGGTTGGCAACAATGATAGTTTAAGCTTATAAAACTGGAAACCTTCGCTGCTTCCCGAAATGTTTTTCTGTAATTGCATCAACATGCAGGACACTGCACGTTCCAAGTTAATTTATACTAATACAGGGAGTACAGGTTTTCATGTAGTTACTAATGCAACTATCTTGAGAGTATAGTTTACATTTTATATTGACAAAAAGAAGCTCTGGATGACTCCACGACTTAGCCGCTGAGCTGTGGAACCATCTCTGAATTCTTCTGAGTCTTCATACGATTCCATCCCAACAGGCAACGAGCTTGAAACTCCGAAGCTTCCACCCCTTCCCAATGAATGATCCCACACGACATGCATGATCAGGAGCATGCGGGTGAGTCGGTTTTCCAGGGAGAGGCATAATCCGTAGTAGTGGAACCGGAAGGTGAAGAGGATGTTGGTGGCGAACAAGAAGGCATTTTTGTGGCAACGGACATGATGGCGGATGCCAATATTCCAGAGGATCCATCGGATTCGATGGTTTCATTAGTCGATGAGGCTTCGCTTGGGCAAATTTGTGCAAAGTACAGAATATCCTGGGATGACGTTCTAGTCCTCGGAAAGGATGATGAGGTACATGCAACCCCAAAGGGGTATACTGCTTGGAACATGTATATGTGTTCTGTCGGGTGCATACTCCCATCATGTCCATACATCCGAGATATTCTGCACTTCTTTCATCTAACGTTGGAGCTGCTTTATCTGAATGCGTAAGCCTTTCTTCTTGGTACTTACGTCTTATTCATAGAATGGTTGGGTATAGAATTGAAAGGGGAATACATCTGATTGCTTTATTCCATGAAAAGGTAAAGCACCTCATCTTCCCTCATCTACGTAGAGGTGTAAGCCAACAGTCGCATCATCCTATAGGCAAGGAACAAGCTTAGTTACTTCAAGAACGATTGGTTCTTTGTCCGCTTCCCTCTAGGATTTGTGAGGAGATGGATCGTGGGACCTAAGTGTTTCAAAACCTACGCAATTTTCCAAGTTAACTGAGTCGTAAGATCTTAACTAACTTGAAACTTTATGCGGTAGGTAACCTAAAGATTCTGAGGGATGGTGTTTACTTTGAGCGAGTCTTGGCATTAAGGAATGTACCGAATGCATTTTGTTATTCCCAAACTTTGTTATCAGACTATCTCCTCATGTGTCCATTCCCAGTTAGCATAATGTAACCATTCCCAGTCCCTAACATCTACGATCATCGGTATTTCAATCTGAATGGTATGCTGTCAGTATAGGTTCTAATAAACAAAATTCTATTTGTGCATTACTCTATACCCAGTCCTCATGATCTGAGTTTTATTTATTTGTTCAGTCCCCAAGATCGGAGTCTTATTCATTTTCTCAATCCCCAAGATCTTAGTCTTTAATATGATATTCTGCTATCTCCAAGGAAAATTTTAATATCATAATAGTTTCTATTCATTTTATTCCTTTCTGAATCATAATGTGTGTCAACATTTATTTGCAGGCCTTCAAGGCTTGCTCTTTTTAAGTCAAATTTTTATTAAAGATCTACATGTTCTTTAGTGTTTTTTTGTAGGTTAAGTCCATATTATTTTATCTCAAATTTACTTGTTTTACCTTTTTTTTGTAAATTTAGCATTTCCCTATTTAATCCATCTTTCGAGAAAAAACACACTCTTTTGTTAGGAATTGAGATAATGCTTTTGATGACAACAGCCTTTTTTTAACTATTATTATTATGAAATATATACTAACACTATTATATGTGTGTGTGTGTGTGCAGGATATAAATGCAGGTGTTGAGAATGAAGACTGTACAGTTTAAATGTTACGACAGCCCCATACCTCCCGCACAAACCGAGGAGAAGTGCGTTGTATGACGTGCCAGACCGATACGGGACGATCATCAAGAGAAGAAAAATACATGTTGAACCTGTCGTATAACTCACAACGCATGTATAAAATATAATTGAATATATACAACATGCAATAATAGTGAAACAGAAACGAGCGTAATCTTAAACTTTCATATCATCATGAAATATCCCTACATCGCTATACACTCAGCCTCACTACAAGTCCACTCAGAGCAGCATATATCAAACATAACAGCAGAAACAACTAGTAGTAGATAGTAGGAAATAATACGTTAGCCTCCTGCTCGTCCTCGCTCTACAACATCGTCCTCATCAAAATCTATTACCTGCAACCTAATCTTCACATCCACAACCGAATGAATAACCCAAGGTAATAAGAGAAAGACATAAAACCTTGAGTCATACAATAGTCTTAGCGAGCAATAAACAACTATCTAACATCATCAATAAAGTATGCAAGAAGTAGGTAGATTAATTACCTAATCTACAAACACATCAACAGAGAAGAGCCCAACCCGTCTCCTCCACATCTGACAGTGATAGCATTTCCCAAAGAATTAGAGAAAAAACAAAGAGTACATCCATAGCAACCAGTTATAAAGCCTAGACCATCCTAATCGAGTTCAACATCCCCCAAGCACAACCCCCGAAGGCCTAAACCAACAACAGACAAACACCCAAGAGATATCTCCCTTGACGTCGGACAATCTGGTATAAGCATAACAATACCATCCATGACTTTGGCTATCACCGCCTTCCTTGTCTCTAAACCATTGTTAATCGTATGACTGGCCCAACTTGCCATCCGTCAAGGGCTAATGTTAACCCCGGTTCTAGCAAAAATCCATATGCCATCTACTCATCTAGGCCTTTCAACGATACCTAGGGTACTCAACCGGACATTTTCTAGTCTTTTGGGCGTCCCCATTATACCACTGTTTGGATTCCGCTAGAACCCCTGACCAACGATAATCCCTCAGCCTTCAATATCTCTAGCCATCCACCTTGATGACTATCCATAAGCTCAAGTGACTTCTCGAGCAACCATTATCCATGAACTCAATATCCTTTTGTCGTCTCACATCTTCGTTGCATTTTATCGATCAACAAACACTTCATGATGCTTCAAAAATTCCATCTGAATTTGCATCGAAGCTACATTCATCCTCGAAAAAAAATCAACTTCATTTGGTTATATATTTGATGGATCGTCCAACTATCCATCACTGCATCGTCCATCTCGTTCCATAAATTCATGCAGCCACAACTGATCCACTCCACCGATCCATCACTAGATCTCCCATCCCGATCCATCAACCCTTGCAGCAACAACTGATCCATCCTATCGAGTGCTCTAGCTTTTGTGCCCGATCCATCCTGCTTGAGGCGATCCATCAAGTGCTTCCTTGCCCGATCCAGTGTTTCACCCTATATGCAATGATCCATATAGTGGCTAATCCATCAGCTTGTTTTGCACCGATCCTTCCTCCATACGATCTGATCCATACGTGTGACTCACTTGATCTTCAGCCGATCCATCAGTTTGCATGACCCAAATCCTTGGCCGATCCATCATTTCTTAGGCAACAACCCATGCAATCCGTGGTCCAACCGATCTGATCCATCCCCATCATGCGATCCATCTTCAGATCCGCTTTTTGACGAGCCGATCCATCCATTTCTTGCGCCACAAGCCATGCTACGACCGATCCATGCACGCCAATCATCCAAAATCAATCAGTTTCAACAATTCAATCATCAACACTTCATAAAATCATCAAACAACACTTGCACAACAAATAATCATCATACAATCATATAAAATTCTCCAAATAGTGATAAAACAATGAATGAATCAACAAATAAATCTAAACTTGCATAATCACATGAATTAACATATAAATATACCATTATAATCTTACTAGCTTAGATCCTATAGTGATTCAAATGAAAATAGATTTACCTTAGTTAGATCTAGTGAAAATGACTCGAAATGAAAATATGATCAAACATACCCATACACTCGATTGAATCCTTGTGAGAGATGGTTATCGCTCACTAAATCCACAAAATAGCTTGAAATCGATGATTCTCTAATCCGAACAGTGAAGAACAACGTTCAAATCAGCTAATTTAATGCGATCTCCTCCTCTTTGATGTTGATCTTCAGTCTTCTTATGTAGCTCTATGAATTTATGGAGTGGAGGTGTATTTGATTGAGCAGGGAGAATCTAGATCCCATCCAAATGAGAAATGAAGAGACTAAACCATTCTCCTTGCCTCTACCCTCCTATTTATAGCCAACATCCCCTAGCCTTTATGGGCCTTACTAATCAGCCCACCTAATGACTAATTAGTCTATCCAGAAATTGTGTAACATAAAAAAAACGATTCCTCCCAAACCACTCAACCAAATCTTTAATGTGACCGCTCTGCGGAATTGGAAACATCTTTTCCTTTTCAATGAAATCAATCCCAACAACTGATTTGATCCTAGTCAAAATTTATTCTCGGTACAAAACTGAAAGGGGCCAAGTGCTCACAAATAATATTGATGAAAATTATGTACATGTCTCACATCCCCATAAACAACATATCAAAAGTTGAGAATGATCTGATCCTTAGAGAATTAAATAAATACATTTTATGATATTCTAATACGTAAAATGTGGGTCTTTACATTCTCCGCCACTTTAGGAATTTCACCCCCGAAATCCCAAACAAACACGAGCAACCAGAAATAATTCTACAAGCCTATCATCCACGAGTAGCCAATCTATCATCCAAACTAGCATCCGTATCCTTATCCTAGAATGTGGAATTCTAATAATACACAAATTACACTAGTGTAAGTGACACGACATTAATGGGTTATACCAACGAAGAATTCTGGATGGATCGTCTTCATACTCTCTTCCATTTCCCACGTTCAATCGTCATCATTCTCACTCCATTTCAACTTGAATAGCTTAACCGGCTTCCTCCTAAGCGGTTTCGTGTTATTCCCCACAATGCGAAGCGTCTTACGAGGTCTTGAAACTATAGACTCGACTTCTAGGTCTTCGTACTGTTCTAGAGAATAACACCATATTCGAATCATGCACACACTTCCGTAGAAACGACACACTAAAAATTTATGCACATTTGACATCTCCTCGGGTAAATCCAATCGATACACGAGCTTTCTAGTTCGCTTGACTATCGGAAACGGTCCAATGACCCTTGGAGCTAACTTCCCTTTACTACTGAAATGAACAACATGCTTTAGTGGCGAAATTTTTGTGAAAACCATATCATCAATGTCAAACTCCAGATCCTTTCGACGCTTATCTGCTTAACTCTTTTGACGAGCTTGGGCTTCCTTCATTTGTTGCTGAATGATCTCGATGCAATATGATGTTTCTCTTATCAACTCTGGCCCAAGTATCAACTTATCTCCAGTAACTAACTAACATGCTGGAGAATTAGACGATGTAACAAATAAAGCCTCATATGGTACCATCCAAATGCTCGATTGCTAGCTGTTGTTATATGCAAACTCAACTAAATGTAGATGGTCTTCCCATGATCCTCCAAAATCCAATACACAAGCTCTAAAGAGATCTTCCAATACTCGATTCACTCTCCCAGTTCGACCCTCAGTCTGGGGATGATAAGCCGTACTCAAACATAGCTCGTTTCCCAAAGTCTCTTGAAAACTCTTCCAAAATCCACTCGTAAACAATAGATCTCGATCACTTACTATGCTCTTCAGGATACCATGGAACCAAACTATCCAATTTATATATAGCTCAACCAACTTTGATGTTGTCCTAGTCGATCTAACAAGAATAAACCTGGCGCTCTTAGCCAAACGATCCACTATGAACCAAATTCCTTCATTTCCCGCCCTGGTTCTAGGTAGTCCTCGATAAATTCCATCGATATCTGCTTCCATTTCCATGTAGTAACTTCCAGAGGCTGAAGCAATCCACTCGACCTCTTATATTCATCTTTCACCAACTGACAGTTCATCCACTTGGAAATAAACTTTCCAACATCCCTCTTCATCCCTTGCCAATAGTAAGCTCGCTTCATGTCTTGATACATTTTTTTTACCACCAGGATGAATCGTTAGCTTCAAGTGATGACATTCCCTCAGAACTTCATATCTCAATCCATCAATATCAGGAACAACCATTTGTCCTTGCTTCCGAAGACAACCATCTCGATCGACCTCGAATTCCTTATCTTCTGGTTCTAGCTTCTGGATGATCTCGACAAGTTTTAATCACGCTTTTGGCTTTCACCGATTCTTTCAATGAGAGTAGGTCTTATCAATAAGCTAGCCAACGTCTCAGGCTCTAACTCGCACATAGATCTGAAATCAAATCCTGCCAAGTATGCTATGTGCTTTCATTTAGAAAAAATCTCTCCCAAACTTGCATGTCTTCGACTCAACACATCTCCCATTGCGTTACCTTTACCATGCGGATAGGCTGTACCAAAATCATACGTTGCTAGAAACTCTAACCACCTTGCTGCCAAAGATTCAAATCCTTCAGGGAGAAAAGATTCTTCAACTACTTGTGATCCATAAACAGCTCGAATCGACCCCCCAACAGGTAATGTCTCCATATCTTCAAAGCAAATACTATCGGTGCCAACTCCAAATCATGAGTTGGATAATTCCTTTTGCGCAGCTTCAGCTGTCGACTTACATATGCCACAACTATATGCTTCTGCATCAACACTGCTTCAAGTCCGGTACCACATGCATCATTGTATACTACTATCTCTTCATTCTCACTTGGAATCGTCAAAACATGAGCACTCGTTAGTCTCCCTTTGGGATTCCAAAAGCTTGCTCACACTTCGAATCCCATGTGAACACTTGATTCTTCTTCGTCGATCCTGTTAATGGTGTAGCTATCTTGGAGAAATCCTTGATTAATCGACGATAATATTCTGCCAACCCAAGGAAACTCCGAACATCCGTCGCATTTTGAGGTCTATCCCAGTCCTGAATTTCTACTACCTTTGCGGGATCTACCACTATTCCGTTTCTAGAAACAACATGGCCTAAGAACCTCACTTCATTCTTCTAAAAGCGACACTTCGAAAACTTATCTCTAAGCTGATGCTTTCGCAAGATTTCCAAAATAACTCTCAAGTGCGTCTTATTCACTTACTCATTCCGGGAGTAAACCAGAATATCATCCACGAACATAAGCACGAACTTGTTCAACTGATCTCTGAATATCATATTCATAAGATTCACAAAATATGTTGATGCATTTGTCAATCCAAACGGCATCACCGACAACTCAAAGAAACTGGATAGTATCCTAATAGCAGTCTTTTGCACACTATCCCTCGCCACTCTCAACTAGTGAAATCCCGTCGCCAAATCCATATGGTAAACACCTTGGCTTCGTGAAGCTGAACGTACAAATTATCTATCCTTGGCAATGGATACTTGTACTTCTTGGTCATCTTGTTCAGCTCACGATAATCAACACACAAAATCAAAAATCCATCAGCCTTTGTTGCAAACACCATTGGTGCTCCCCATTCGGACACGCTTCTCCAAATGAATCAATTTACCCAAAGGTCACATACTTGCACCTCTAACTCTCGCTATTCCTTAGGTACCATCCGCCTAACAGGCACAACGATAGATCTAGCATCTTCGACCAAATAGATCTTGAACTCAACCTCGTGATGTGGTGGAAACCTTTGATCTCTTCAAAGACAACCATTCTCTCTTCCACATTCCTAACTGTCACCTCGAGCTTATCGCAATCCACTTTAGCCTCATACCTCTTGAGCCAGTCCATACTCAATATAATCCCATACCCAGCGAAGTTCAAAACAAAGCAATCACACACAAAGGAGCAACCATGACTCAATAATACTAGACCACGACAAAGCGTACACAAACTAGACGAACTCCCAACTGGATTAGTCACGATCAACGGTCTATCACAAATCTCGGATTCCAAACCCAAACGGCACACAAGCTCATTACAAATGAACGAATGCGATGCGCTAGTATTGTAACACCCCCACTCTGGTATACTTATCCTGAAACGGTGATGCCACAAATAGGCCATGGTGCTAATAAAATAGTATCACAACTTAACAAAAACTTGTCGAAATATTAAATCATTCATAGTACAAGATTTTAAATGGAAGAGCTACTATACAATCATCCCATCATAGAGTATGGTTACAAAGATTCAAGAGACTAGTCATTAATAACTATACATAGGGATACAATAGATTATATATATAATAAAAGTCTTCACTTCAAAACACTCGACTAGCCATCTAAACCTGAAAAGTTTTAAGTGTAGCATCATGAGCAACACAGACCCAGTGAGATAACTATTAAAGCTTAGTTTTCATGTCATTTATTACTGGGTTGTATTATAGTTTCATCATGATTCTTTTTTTCAAAGGTTTCATCAATCCAAAGTTTAGAACAAAAATCAAGAAAGACTCCGACATATTAAATCAAAATTTTTTATGATAACTTCATTTCATCAAAAACCCATAATTTATCAAATATATTTATGAATCTAAACCGCACCCTCGACTTGGTTTAGATGTTAGGATATGTTATCCTATTGTTGGCATCCCGTCACTAAGTAGGGATGTACTCTACTCGGCTCATTACCAACATAAAGTAATAGTGCACTACCCAAGTTCTATTGTCTTATACCGCACCCTATCGAAGAAATATAATTAATAAAATGTATACCACAAGTAATCTTAAATTACTTTTCAAATTCATATTTTTAAGGGTTTAAGATAAACCCAAAACTACCTCAAAATTATTCCAATCTATGTTAAAAAGAACGTCAAATCCACTTTATAAAGGTTTAAAATCTAAAAGAAAAAAAAGGAAAGATAACATTTGAGAAAGTGCTATAAAAAGTTTCAACATCAATAACAATAAAACTGCAGCACTTAGAAAGCATGAAAAGTTACGGGAATGTTAAGAGTGTTTTATAAATAATTCATAGAAAAGACAACGTTTCAGAAATGCTATGAAAAGTTCTATGTGGTTTGTAATGATTTTAGGCTTAAAACAACTATCTACAGCGTTTCAGGCATGCTAGGAAGAGTTCTGTTCGTGTAAAAGTACTTTATAATTGATTCAGAGAAAAGACAGCGCTTCATATATGCTACAAAAAGCTCTAGGTAGTTTAGAATGGTTTAAAATAGATACTACATCGTTTCAGATGCGTTGTGAAAAATTCATAGCTTGTTAGAATGTACTTCATAAGTAATTCAGAAAAGGCAGCGCTTCAGAAATGCCATAAAAAGTTTAGTTTTGACACACTTCAGTGGTAGAAACAATTAAAAAGCATATCAAATTCCAGAAGTCTTTCAAATTTCTGAAATTCAGATCTTCAGCTAGTTTTTCAGCAAAAATTTTGATGCTATTTCTCTATGATAAAAATAGTTTTTGACTCCAAATTTTTTACAGTAAGAATCTTTATTAGTCTACTCAATTAACATAAAAATAAATCCTCAGAATTATTTATTGATTTAATATAAAAAATCAATATCATGAGGCTTTTTTTACATGTCCATTTCAGGATGATTTTTACCTGACTTTGCATCCAGTTTTCAGGTACACAAACAATCGAATTAGAAAAGTGGACAAAGACAAAGTTGTATACCATTGAGTTTGCTTTTCGAATTGATAAAGAAATCAAAATTTCATCGAGAAATACAAAAATTATGGTCAAAATACCGAACATTATTTTCAGGGGTTCAAGTCCAATAATTCATTCTTAAATTTCACAACTTTTCTTCAGAATATAAAATGAATAAATGTACTTAAATAGTTTTTCTCACCTTATACTTGTATCTTGATCTTGTATGTATCCTCTTGGCTTCTCCTAAATTTCCCCTTTCTATCTTATTTTATTTTCGTTTTGTGAACGCATGAAAAGAAGTGAACATTTCCGCCCATTATATAATAATTTTTATGGCTAGTTTGGTAATTCTGTTTTGGACTCTTGTTACCTTATCTTCATGCAAGATTTAGGATGTAGACACATGCCTCCTTAGGTGTCTTTATATGTTTCTACACATGGACACCTAATGGGTTTATGTGTCTTTACCCTCATAGTTCTCATGACATGTGCACCGTTCATTTTATGACACGTGTCCCTAACATTTTAAGCCATTTTTCATATTCTAGAATATATTTACGCATACCATTTGTCTTTTATTTATAACCTATTAGTTATGTATATATTTATACATATATATACATACATATGTATGTGTTTATTATACTTTAGGGATAAAAAAATTTGTCGAGGCAGTTGGACTTGCGCCAGTTCATTTCCCGAGATCTTAGAATAGGTTGTTGCTTATTCTACATCTGCCTTTGCTATACCTTGTTTGAATAGGTTATTTAGGAGGCGATCGTCCTTATGGACATGAAGATTAAGCTATCTTTTGATGGTTTTCTTTTGAGGAGAATCTCGATGAGATTTTTGAGGAATTTGTGTTTTACACGGACTTGTATGGTCTCTTGTTTGGCCGGCCTAGGAGATTTTTAAGAAAATCTCTTTTTCTTGAAGTCGAGAATCTATTTCGAACCGCCCATGTAGTAGTGTCATCCGTTTACCACATCGTTCTATAAATGAGAAGTTACGACTAGATTTGTCTCAGATGCGGAAATCAATATTTTGCTTGATCGGTGACGTAATCATCATTTGGTATCGCACCATATTCGATTCTGCTTGTTGCCTTTGTTTGTATCTCATGGAGTTACTTTATGTAAATTCACCTATCCATTTTGTCCTTAGGCAATATTTGGTGGATTTCCATGAGAAGGAATTTTGTAGCAGGTTTCTTTCTCTCATCATAAATTCTCTCTTAAAAGAGATGGTGATGTGGGAACCTCCAACAACCTCGGTAGTGTTTGTAACACGAGATTGAGCATTTTGCTCCCATAATATGGTTAATCAAAGATCATAGAAATTGGTATGAGCTACATCCATGGAGCGAGACGTCTCGTTGTTCGTAGCCGTTGCTTTGGGAGTTTTGGTGTTGTTTTGTTGTTATCCCTTCCCAGCATCGGGTTCTTTGTTGTGGTGATTCATGCTTGTAACTGTTAGTGTTCTTTAAATCGCACGACTTAGGTTAATTAGATTTTCTATGTTTGGAGATGTTTATGTCATTCCTTGTCAACGATGTACGCGAGCTATTAGTTAACTCGTTTTACATTCTAGAGCTTGTTTAAACCTCCTTTACAGTCCACAGATGGAAATTTTTGGTGTAATTTTGGTAAATGAGGTGAAAATTCTACTGTAGGGCGTGAAATGGAATATTTGTAAGCGAAGGAAATGTTAAATTTTTTCGCTTTGATTCCCTTTTTACGGTTTAGGAGAAATTAAATAGGAAACGATTAGTTTGCGTGATGTTTTGGATGGTAAGGTTTGGATGCAAAATTGGTTTCTTTACACTTCTATTCGTAATTGTGTGAAGGCTATGGATGAAAAAGAATTTTCGAAATTTACATTCTTATAGAACTGCCAGTATATTTTGGATGTTTTGCATCATGTTTTTAAAAGTATTTTAAAAATTTATTGCATACATGTAGAGGGCCTGATTTAGAATCATCTTGCATGCATGTTTTATGGTTGAATTGCAATATGTACACCATGCACATACACACATGGTTGCAAAGTGGATGTATACAAATAGGTCTAGTATGATAGAATAACTAGTTGTCAGAATTTCGGGACGAAATCCCTTTTCAGAGGGAAGAATGTAACAACCCAAAATTTTGACAACAAATAGTTATTTAATTAAAAACCCAAAAATAAGAATTTCTGCAAGTGATTGAATTTGGCCACGAAACTTTAACCATTGTGTTCATCTTAGTATTCTGGTCAACTTTCATGTTCGGAGTTTCGTGAACAGAGTTCGAATGAAGAAGTTACGGGTGAAATACGAAAACGGATGGGAAAATAAATGAAATAGAATATTATATATATATATATAGTAATATATAATACCCAACCACCTCACCAATGACGGCTAGGTTTTTAGGGATATTCTTGTTATATTTTATAAAACAAATGGACGGATGACAATTAAAATAGATCGAATGGTGCAAGGCCATTTCCACCCCCATAAATAAAGGGTAGAGCCTCATTCTTTTTCCACTTAAATCTGCAGAGGCATCAGAGCTCTGCCATTTTTTTTTCTCTCTCTCTCTAAACCCAAATTCTAAAACGAAAATATACACATACATATCAAATCAAATCCAATTCATATGAAATTGAGAGGGCAAGTGGATCTAATGAAAAGCAATGCAATTTGGCGCTTTACGATTTATTCTTCGCACTTTTCCATGTTTCTTACATTTCTACAGATCTAATATTTTCGCCTTTCTAGAATCAGTGTAATTGATTGCTATAAATGGGGCCATAAATAAATAATTAACAATTGTGACAAATGTTGAATGTTTGGATAAGGTGCAACGGTGGAATTATATGTAAATATAATCCATATTGAATTGATATATTTGTGGTGACCATTTGTAGCAATAAATATAATTAATTGCCATAAATGGGACCGCAAATAAAGAAATAATTATTGTAAATAAATGTGATAAGAAAATGGTTACAATTCCTAAAAACAATTAGGATAATTGTTGTGAACCCCAATTAGGAAATTTAAATTATAACCGCATTTAGATACGAGGTTAAACTCAGCTTATGGTGTAAGCTTTCCCGGAACTGACTGACAAATCCAGCAACCACAGGTAGTCAGTTTAGTGTGAGAGGTCTAATGCATAAAAATAAATGTACTAAGGAACGAGGTTAAGTTCACTTGTGATAGAAGTCTGCCCGGAACCGACCGGCAAATCCAACATCCACCTGTAGTCAGCTTAATGTGAGAGACCTAGTATATATATGTATATGTGTATATATATATATATATAAAATAACATATAAAAAAATAATAAAATAAAGAATAACTATAGTAATTGCCTGTTGAGGTACAATAAATAGATAACTTGGGACTGATAAATAGTTGCCTTAGGAAAATATGACCGTTAGAGTCATAAATTGCAAAAAAAAGGAAATAAAAAGAAATTGATGTCAACAGGGGGATTAATGGATATTGATTGTCGTTTAAATACTAAGTTCAAATTTGGGAAGAAATTTAATAAATATCCTAGAGTAAAGGGAATATAATCTTCCTTACTTATGTCAATAGAACTTGTAATTAAAAATATAGTTGGAATTAGTAGGTTAATAATATAAGACATTATTAACCATATAGACCCGTGATACAAATAAATGGTGTATGTATAGTACTTCTGTATAAGAAAATTGAACGGGAATGACTTATAACGTAGCCTACTTTATTCAAAAAAGGGAAAGGTTTTAAAGACAAATGGGGGACGAACTAATAACCTTCGCGTATGGTCCGCTTCCTTAGGCCTTAAGTGACTTGGGTTGAAGAGTCCACCTGGGAATAAGCTTTTCAGTATAAGGGTCTAAAATGGCAGGTGTGTGTGGGCCTACCCAAACCTAAAAATTAAAAGGGTCAGATATGGTCGTCTGTCCTATGGGAAGTAGTAAGTGACTAAGGAGGTTATCAAATGAGGTCAGCTAGAAGGTATGACGAACGATAAAATACCACCTCTCATTTTATATGGGGAATAGGTATATAGTGAATGACGGAAGCCTTAACTAGTTGGGCCCATAGCTAGTGCCCTATAGTTTATGTTAACGTTGAATATATTGTCGAGGGTTAATAAGTGGCCAATAGGTTTGCATTGGGTTTTAAGTAATCAGGGAGAATCCACCCTATCTATCATTTGATAGTCAGACATTATATAATAAAAAAATAGAGAATGAGGATACAGATAGAAACCCCGAAATTAGGGCCCACTCTCGATATAATTAACCAATTAAACTCTGGCATAAAGGCTTCACAAAAATGTGTGTAAATGTTCTATCTCGGTAATATAATTTTGGAATACTGCTTTGGGCTGAATAGTAAAGTCATGCATAAACATTTACTAGGTTGGGCTTGAATCACTAACCTGGTTAGACATACTGCCTGGGTTGAACCAAACAGAATATATGTGTTATAGACTTTGTCGAACATTTCTTAGTCACCAGATCCTATTGGCATGTTTATGCTTAGCTGATAGAGGGTTCTCGCTTCGTATTAGGTGGCAAACGAGAGACTTTTACCTCTGCATCCCCTGAGTGAATGGGTTTGTTAAGCCGTCGAGAGACTAGCCGTAAAATAGGTGAGTCTGGGGTAATCGTTTGTAGCCACGCCCTTTAAGGGGTGGGCTGTGTGAGCCCGTTACATTTTGTATCAGGGCTTAGGTTAAACGATCAGACGAATTAGCTAAATTAGGAATCGTGAGAGAATGTAATTCGGTTTTTTTCTATTTTCTTCGTGTTTCTTACTCGACTTTAATTTATTTCAACTATAGAAATTAGGCGTGGGCCTAACTATATATAATGGGCTTTGAGCGACTAAGAGTTGAAACATTCTGAGTTTGGGTTTCTAGCTGATTCTGTCTTACCCCACAGTACGATGGCAATCTCGTCATGAAAAGCATGAGATGACATATGGTAGATTCCGTTGATTTGAGATTTGGAAACTGGAATAAAATATATATATACGTTAATATTAAAAGCTAGCAACAACCGAGATAGTCATTTATTCCTGGTTTGGTTTCATTTGGTAGTTATAGTTAACCCCATAACTTGATCTAAAAGGGGAAAAGAGCCCACATTAATATGTCGTATTCATTTCAGAAATATTATTGCAAGGTATATCCATTTGTTACTTCGTCAAAATTCTGAATCTACCTTTGTTGAAATATTCAGTTGAGTTCTTAGCCTTGTATTCGAGGAAATTTATTTTTAAAACTACTTGAAAAATAGAAATGGATTTCAATGGTTTTGAAATATGGTTTCGAAAAATTAGTTTGTGAAAGAAACGGTTTTAGAATTGTAATCTATTCGTATCTCAAGATTTTAGAGCTATGGTGTGATTTTAATAAATATGGTCTGATTTGTAGGAAAGATGGAATTAGGAAGGACGAGGAATATTCCACTAAACATGAAAATAATTAATATATATTCCTTATGATTTGTAGTATCCATTTTCCTACATATATTGGATAATTTATTAAAATTACCAAAATTAACCGTTAAAGATTCTAAAGCTCTAACATTTTGGGCATGAAAAGGTTTTTACGGTTTAAAATATAAAAATGGGATATAAATAATAATAATAATAATAAAATTGATTTTTAAATACGAAACCATTAGTTTATTAATAAATCCCATTTTTGGAAAAGTTTTAAATTTTTCTTTGAAAAGGCTAAGTTAAATCCTTCGTCCGGATTTTAGGGTATTTGATTTCGTGAATCGCCTTTTTGTTGTCAGCTAGGTAAGGGGAAAATCCATTTTAATTTGTATTTCTAGCTAAATTATTTTTGAAATTCACTCTTCGTTGTGTAGTCGAAGAATCATTGTTGAGACAATAAATCCTTGTAGTTGGTTCAGAAATTGACTACGGTCTTTGGTGCCGTCGTGATGACGATAATTGTTTTTCAGATCGCATTAAATCTTAAAAGATAACGCGGAATGATTAATATTTCAATCTGGCCTAACAAGATCAAGGTTCAACCTCTGTCCAAAGCCTATTTGGTAGTTGACCGTTTGGTGTGATACTAAGACGGTCAATTAGTTGATGAGTTTTGGTACAACTTGGACTAAGGACTCAACTATAAAAGTTGTGTCCAAATTAACCCTTAATTTCTTTCGTCCTTTCTTCCTCGTCTAGCTAAACAATATCTCTATCCTTCTTCTCTTTCTTTGTTGTCGCCTCGTCTCCTCTTTTTCGCACTTGTTTGCACATTAGATACTGCCTCACTAATACTCCAAGATCTAATTTCTTCTCTTCGAACATTTCTAGGCCTATAACACCTAGTTGCATTATTCGATCTTACTCACACCATTTAAGTCTCATCCTTGGATAGGGATCATTTGGTTGGATCGGAATGAGCAAAAAAGTATTTCCACTTTAGGGCTAAGAAAAATATGTCGAGGCAGTTGGACTTGCACCGGTTCATTGCCCAAGATCATAGAATAGGTTGTTGTTTGCGCCGCATCCGCCTTTTCGATACCTTGTTTGAATATGTTCTTTTGGAGGCGATTGTTATTTTAGAGATGAAGATTAAGCTCTCTTTTGATGGGTTTTTTCTGAGGAGAATCTCAAAGAGATTTAAAAGGAATCCATGTTTTACATTGACTTGTATGGTCTCTTGTTTGACGTTTAGAGATTTTGAAAAAAATCTCTTTTTCTTGAAGTCGAAAATCTATGTTCGAACTACCCATGTAGACGTGTGACCCGTTTAGCACATCGTTCGATAAATGAGAAGTTATGACTAGATTTGTCTCATGATGTGGAAATCAATCTTTTGCTTGATCGTTGGCATAATCATCATTTGGTATCGCATCATATTCGATTCTGCTTGTTGTCTTTGTTTGCGTCTCATGGAGTTACTTTATGTAAATTCACCTATCCATTTTGTCCTTAAGCAATATTTGGTGGATTTCCATGAGAAGGAGTTTTGTGGTAGGTTTCTTTCTCCCATCATAAATTCTCTCTTAGAAGAGATGGTGATGTGAGAACCTTCAACTACATCGGCAGTGTTTGATACATGAGATCGAGCATTTTGGTACCATAATATGGTTAATCAAAGATCAGAGAAATTGGTATGAGCTCCATCCACGGAGCGAGACGTCTCGTTGTTCATAGCCGTTGTTTTGGGAGTTTTGGTGTTGTTTTGTTGTTATCCCTTTCCAGCATCGGGTTCTTGGTTGTGGTGATTCTTGTATTTGTTAGTGTTGTTTAAATCACACGACATAGGTTAATGAAATTTCTATGTTTGGAGATGTTTATGTCGTTCACGCGTGCCCGTTTGAATTAAATCTCAGTTTCGTATCTAAGTCAACAGTTGTCCTAGAGCTGAAAAGAATAAAATTCTGTGTTGGATAAATTTTAGCAAATGACTGGTTTTGCGTTGTTTTTTGTTATAGGTATATAAATAAATAAAACACCATTCCTTGTTAAAGATAAATTAATTTTGGTCTTTGTGCGTGATTTCAGTTTTCGCATTCTTGTCGTGACTGACTTCCTTTTTCACCAACATGTGACTTAAATCGTTTAGGTTTCCGCTATTTTAATTTTTAAAAGTTTATGGAAAATGTTGTTTGAAAAAAAACATTTGTTTTGTCATTTTATTATTTTATAATGAAGCGAAACAGTTTGAAAGGAAATTTTCTAAATAAACATGATAAGTTTTTAAGTAGAAATTTATTTTTATGAAAAATTTCGATTTTTGGTCTTATAAACGGTATAAGGAAGATTTCTGGATGCTTTGTGTGCGCGTTTTAGCGGTGCAATAGGACTGACGATGTGATAAAAACATTAACGGTAACAAGGAAAAGGCTGTTTTAGCCTTAAAACCACCGTTTATGTACCTTGATAACGATGCGTGCAAGTTACTAGTTAACTCGTTTTACGCTTTAGAGCTTGTTTTAAGCCTCCTTTATAGTCTACAGACGAAAATTTTCAGAGTATTTTAGGGTTAACTGAGGTGAAAATTCCACTGTAGGGTGCGAAATAGAATATTTGTAAACGGAGGAAATGTTAAAAAAATTCGCTTTAATTTCCTTTTTCCAGCTTAGGAGAAATTAAATAGGAAATGATTAGATTGTGTTCCTTTTGGATGGTAGTATTTGGATGCAAAATTGGTTGCTTCACACTTTCAATCGTAATTGTGTGAAGGTTATGGATGAAAAAGAATTTTCAAAATTTGCATTCATGTAGAACTGTTACTATATCTAGGATGTTTTGCATCATGTTTTTAAAAGTGTTTTTTTAAAATTTATTGCTAACATGTAGAGGGCCCGATTCAGAATCATTTGCATGCATGTTTTATGGTTGAATTGCATTATGTACACCATGCACATATACACATGGTTACAAAGTGGATGTACAAAAATTGGTTGTGTAGGATAAGATAACTAGTTGTCAGAATTTCGGGATGAAAACACTTTTTAAGAGGGGAAGAATGTAACAATCCGGAATTTTGACAATAAATAGTTATTTAATTAAAAGCTCAAAAATAGGAATTTCCGTAAATGATGGAATTTGACCACGAAACTTTAACCATTGCGTTCGTCTCGGAATTATGATCAACTTTCATATTTGGAGTTTCGCGAACGGAGTCCGTATGAAAAGTTACAAAAGAAATATGAAAACAGACGAAAAATAGATAAAATAGAATATTATATACATAGTAATAAATAATTACCCAGCCACCTCACTAATGACGGCTAGGTTTATAGGGGTATTTTTGTTATATTTTGTAAAACAAATGGATGGATGGCAATTAAAATAGATCTAACGGTGCAAGGCCATTTCCACCCCTATAAATAAAAGGGTAGAGCCTCATTCTTTTTTCACTTAAATCTGAAGAGGCAGCGAAGCTCTGCCATTTTTGTCTCTCTCTAAACTTCAATTCAAAAATGAAAATATATTCATACATATCAAATCAAATCCAATTCATATGAAATTGAGAGGGCAAACAGATCTAATGAAAAGGAATGCAATTTGACGCTCAATGATTGATTCTTCCCTCTTTTCCCTTTTTCTTACATCTCTGCAGATCTAGAATTTTCCTCTTTCCAGGTAAACTATAGATTTAAAAGAATTTGGGGATTGTAAGCCCAAAAATGTTCAAAACTCAGAAATTGGAAGCTATAAGGTGAGTAGGAAATTTGTTAATACAGATATAATGATTTACCTATTTCATTTGAATCCAATCTGTGTTTTATGCCTATCAAATATGTTATTTAAATAATTGTAAATTGTGAAAACCATCAGATCTGACTATGAATATGTTTGAAATTGGTAAATGAGAAAGTTGCGATTTTGTATAAATATGAATTGTGGGATTCTTATATATATTCTTACATATTCCTACAAGTTATGTCATGAATTATGAAATATGTGGTTTATGTCGCATAACAATGTGGATTTGGAAATTGGTCCCATTAATAAATTTGTTGTAGTTGTGTTCAGATCTTTAGTTCAGTGCTGAAATATATACTATGTGAATTTGGGTAAAAAGATGAAAATTGCGTATTGTGTAATGTTAAGAATAAAAGAAACATTCCTTGCTTACATTCAACATTGTCGGGTTTTTGGCTTAAGCATTGTAAGTTTTGTCATTTTCCTCATTTTTAAATAAAGATGCATTATTTTAGAATCATAAGAATATGACAAAAAGAATTAAAAAAAGGAAAAGTGGTGCAAAGGTGTATATATAAATAAATACATGTTTTTATATGTAATTTGCATCGACTGTTTCGAAATAAAAATACATTACATATATTTTTGTTGTGATTTGGAGATATGTCAATTCCACAAAATAGGCAGGATTTACAATGATTTTGGTTAATGGTCTTAGTGAGACTTAAATTTTCTTTGGCAAGATTGAATATAAAAAGGGAATGATTAGTTAATTGATTAGACAAATTTGTTAATTTAAATTTAAGAATAAAAATAAATAATAATAACTACGTTGACCGCATGCAAACATATAAATAAATTTATATACATATTATCCATCTAAATCAGCGTAAACCGGTAAAAATATGCATTGTATTAAATGTTGAAAGGTATTAACTTATGGAATCATACATGTAAATTTTTATTCCATACTTAATGAATATTTTTATGGTGATCGTTGTAGCAATCAGTGTAATTGATTGCTATAAATGAGGCCATAAATAAATAATTAACAATTGTGACATATGTTAATGTTTGGATAAGGTTGAAGAGTGGAATTATATGTAAATATAATCCATATTGAATTAATATATTTGTGTTGACCATTTGTGGCAATAAATATAATTAATTTCCATAAATGAGACCGTAAATAAAGAAATAATTATTGTAACCAATACTGATTGGAGGAAAATAAATGGGATAGGAAAATGGTTACAATTCATAAAATTAATTAGGATAATTATTGTGGACCCCAATTAGGAAATTTAAATTATAACCCTATTTAGATACGAGGTTAAACTCAACTTGTTGTGTAAGCCTGTCCAGAACTGACCGGTAAATCCAGCAACCATAGGTAGTCAGTTTAATGTGAGAGGTCTAATGCATAAAAATAAATATACTAAGGCACGAGGTTATATTCACTTATGGTAGAAGTCTGCCATGAACCGATCGGCAAATCCAGCATCCACAGGTAGTCAACTTAACGTGAGAGACCTAGTGCATATATATATATATATATAATAACCTATAAACAAATAATAAAATAAAGAATAACTATAGTAATTGCCTGTTGGGGTACAACAAATAGATAACTTGGAACTGATAAATAGTTGCCTTAGGAAAATATGACCGTTAGAGTCATAAAGGAAAAAAAAGGAAATAAAAAGAAATTGATGTCAACAGGGGGATTAATGGATATTGATTATCGTTTAAATACTTAGTCCAAATTAGGGAAGATATTTAATAAATATCCTAGAGAAAAGGGAATATAATCTTCCTTATTTATGTCAATAAAACTTATAATTAAAAATATAGTTGGACTTAGGGGGTTAAAAATATAAGGGGTTATTAACCATATAAACCCATGATACAAATAAATGGTGTACGTATAGTATTTCCGTATAAGGAAATTAAACGGGAATGAGTTGTAACACCCCACCTCCGCCAGGGTAACTCTTGCAAGCACTCTGACTTTGGAGGGGCGTTTGAATCAGGTAAACATGCATAATGATATATCAAGGCAGAACAAGAACATATGTATATATGTAAACAGAGTAAATAACATAGATAAAACAGCGGAAGATTTTAAACCATTTCAAAACAAGTCTGGTACAACATAATATCAACTTTCCAAATAAACAAGTCTAGATAAAACAACATCATCTGAAAACTGAAATACATAAGTGCTATCCCCAAAATAAATGATAACCATAGCTAGCTTAATGTCAAGACTGTACATGAGCTAATCCCACAAGCAAGCGATCAGAAATCCAGCTAAGCTCCAATATTCCCTCCCTGAGAACCTGGGGGGGGGGGGGAACGGAAGAAAAGAGGCGAAAGAAAACAGGTCAGTCAAAAAGACTGAGTAAGCCCTACTACAATCAATGTAAACTGATAAAGTTAACTGGCATGAGCAGCAGGGATGAACATAAGGATAACAACATACTAACATGATGATTAACTAACAAGGTAGATAAAGGTGTCATCGCATAATCAGGTTTAAGGTTTTGCACCACAGGTGTATCAGCATTCTAACATGTCATGTATAATCAAGAATTTATCCCTTGGCCTAAACTTGGCCCAGTATCAGGTGTTTGACTCAAATCAAGATCCAACTTCTTGGTACCAATCCTAGTATAACAGGATTAGGTGTTACCCCAATGTTCACATCGAAACAGGACGGAACAGAATGGTCCATACATAAATAGAGCTTGGGAAAAATGGTCTCTTACCATCCCAACAGATAAAGTACAGAAACGGAATGCTAACAATAATGGGCCTTAACCACCCTAACAGATAAAGTACAGAAACGGAATACTAACTATAATGGGCCTTTACCACCCTAACAGAACGGTACCACGCAGAAACAGACGGGTGTTGCCACCCAACAAAACAGACGGTACCAACAGAATCAGACAGAACTAAGTGTACCCTAAATCCTACCCAAGCGATCGGCTCCCTAATACATAAATACCCTGTGTCGGCCCCACGATAGGGTGTATCACCCCCTAAAGTGGCAACCAATTGGCACAGGCATATTTATAGATGTCACGGCGTCTTACATCCTCAGAGGCAGACCGGGATCCATGCACGCACATGACCCGGTTGGAACGCACCATCAACACCCATCGCCATTATCAGAATGAACCACTTATAATTAGTTCAGTAAGCGTGCCCGGACCCTACCTACAGTTGGGTCAAAGTTTTGATACCAGAAAGGGTTACTGACTAATATGGGTCCCAAACAACAGATGACACAAGTATTCCCCCTTGTGTCCCCAGACTATCAGATTCAGATTAACTTATTAACAGAGTTCAGACATACAAAGTTCAGACGATTAGTTTTCAGACTAACGGATCAGATAACAGATTTACAAACCTGCCTAACTTAGTGTGGGTCCTACAGATCCGCAAAGCAGGTTCGTTTAACTTATCAATCAAGTTAGTTTATCCAGACCAGGTATCAAATCGGTTCTCAGCCTTATCAAATTACTGAGTTGGATTGGTATAGTTCAACTTAACCCCGTGAAATTACCGAGTTCAGATTGGTTAAGTGTAGGTTAACTCAACCTCGTTAATCTACCAAGCCCAAATTGGTTAAGTATTAAATGGACCATGACTTAACCCTAATCATGAGGCATTAATTAATTAATGCGCCTTAACCTCTCACATTAGACTTTGTTGTGGTTACTAGTTAGGCCGGGCGGGTCCGGGTAGCTTTACACCACAACTTGGTCTAACCTCGGGTCCAAGGTACAACATGACCAACTTCTCACATTGGGTCCTATCGTTTGTAGCAACTAGTTAGTCCGGTCGGTCCGGGTAGGTTTACGCTACAAACTCAACCCAACCTCGAGTTGGCCACACCTATCTTTTCTAAGTGTCATGTCCATCATGTTTCCAAAACATGTTACAAATTTTCAATCAATTGGGTAGACCTTACTTAATAGGTAAATTCCCAATGGGTAGACCTAACTTAATAGGTAAATTCCCAAGCTTATGTTTTTATGTCTTTTAAGTTTACCCAACCCCAAACGCAATCCCATCGCTTACATATCGCAATAGCGCATAAAGGATAGAAAGAGGGAACTTGGCATAATCATGACATAAAAATGTTAAAGCCACAAGTTCAACATGGTGGCATATGAAAGGTTCATGTGTTCATACACTTGCATATTACATTTTTAGGCCCAAAAAGCATGCATAAAACCAAACTTGGCATATTCATGATACATGGTGCTAAATGACATGTAAGAATGGCCACAAGTTCGCATTTAGCCTCACATGCAAGTTATCATAAGTGATATGATAACTTACATGTTGCCAAAATGCAACCTTTGGCATAAAGCTTGAAGCTTTATGTTCACATACTCAAAATAAGCTTGCATAACATGATAACATGAACCATATGACCATCCCCAAACTTGCATAACATACTTGCATATCATATGACACTTGCATAACAAACTTGCATAATAAAACTTGCATAATATATGACAACTTGCATATCAAACTTGCATAAACAAACTTGCATAACATATGACAACTTGCATATCATACTTGCATAAACAAACTTGCATAACATATGACAACTTGCATATCATACTTGCATAAACAAACTTGCATAACATATGATAACTTGCATATCATACTTGCATAAACAAACTTGCATAACATATGATAACTTGCATATCATACATTTAATTTTAGAGTTTAAGTATGAAAGGAATAGGGCTTACAATGCTTATGCGGACTCAAATGAGTATAGCAAATGTAAGAAAACCCTTATGCAACCAATTAAACCCCAAAATGCAAGCAAAATAGATCAAAACTCTCTCTTTATGATGCAAAGATAGAAACTTGACTTGAATGCAAGCTAATGATGATCATACAAGTCTAAAAACACTTGTATGCATGGAAAATCTCATAAGAATTTGTTTAGGAATTTATGAAGAGAGTGGAGGCCATGAGAGGATTGATTTTGCCATAGTTTAGTTGCTAGAATGAATAATGATGATTTAGAGTAGGTTAGGGTCTTATTTATAGATTAGGCAAGTGTTTTAGGCCATAGGATTAACCCTAGATTCAATCCAATCCATCAAAGCATGTCTTGGGGAAGAAGTCAAGTGTAGGAACCATCTAGGGCCTTTAGATTAAAGATGGACCATGAGAACCATTCAAATGCAAAATCTGCATTTGAGCGAATCGGCCCACGGGTTGACAGCCAAACACCCTGGATTAACCCCTAGTCGACCCAGCGGGCTCGGGTCGACCTCAAAAATCGGCCGGTTCGGTTATTCCCCTCTCCCAATTCGCTGTTTTGAACATTTTTGCATATTTATTTATTAAATTTTCAATTATATATATATATATATCAATATATATATATTTCTCTGCGCAACCCATTTCACTTAATTAAGTATACTTTAATTAGGGAATTTTTCGTGAAACTTCGCGAGGCCATATCTTGGTCATACGGACTCCGATTTTCGAAAACTCGGACTCTATTTCGCGTATTTTTCCGAAACGAACGCAATGGCATAGCCCGTTTCCCTTGATTCAGATTTTACAGTTTAATTCTGCCTCCATTTATGTTATAACATGTTATTCAAAAATACGGGTTGTTACATTCCTCCCTCCTTAAAGGATTTCGTCCCCGAAATCTCCAAGTTAGGAAGAACGTATCCTACCATCCAATCATCCATCTACTCAAAACATCACCCACGAGCAATCATTGTCCTTACAAGATTCTAATGCGGTATGAACATATGCAAAAGGTGTGTGTATATGTTCTTATCTAATGCAAAGATCATCAATGCAAAGTATGTCAGTGAAATGAATCCATTATGTATGCAAATAGTCCTAATCATATAATACTATATGTGTGCACAAACATTCATCCATATGCAACATCCATGTGCCGCATTAACCATCTTGCAACCATAAGAATTGAAAATATACACACGTCCATATGCAATATAAGAGTGTATTTCAAGCCGATCTAGTGCCTAGTGTGTGTTTATGCATCCACGAGCAACCACTTGCATCCACTTGCAACCATCAAACATAACATGTCTCAAACACATGTTTACATCCATAGGATTCCTATCTTAACAAGACACAGTCGAGTGATGGAAGCGAGTACAGATAAAACAAAAACTTGGTACATATACTTACAGACTACTAGTACAGATCAGATTTTCCCCAAATGATTCTTAGGAAACTAAGCATGGTAGAAACCCAGAATGTATTCGTCATAGTCACCCTCATGCCCAACACAGATACTCTCAAATCCCAATTTATCACAAACAGATGAGTTATAACTCTCAGGGAGTTTGAGACTATTACCAGATCAGAAGCAAGACTAGCATTAAAGTACTGAGTTTCCATTTCAGAATCAAAATACCAGAAAAAGAGTTTCAAACTGAAAATTAGACAAGGAAAATTAAACATCCTACAGACAAATTATTCTAGCCCTAATCTATTCACCCGCCATGCGAGTATTCACCGTTCCTTCCGATGTAGTCCCTTTCTTCTTCGGGCAGTCCCTAGTGAAGTGTCCCATCTCTCCACAGTTAAAGCAAGTGCCCTTCCTCTTTCTGCAATCCTTGTTTAGATGGGTTGAGCTTCCACAAGTAAAGCACTTCTTTTCCTTCTTATCTTCAGACTTCTCCTCCTTCTTTTGCATTTCCTTTTTGGGCCCCGTTTTCTTGTTTTGAGACTCATTCACCTTGACCTCCTTCTTTGCACTCTTGTTCTCTTCATGGAGTAGGGCCATATCTACCAAACTCTCAAACGTGGCCCCCATGGGCACATGAGACATAGCTAACTCCTGTAACGGCTCATTCAATCCTTTAGCAAAACGAAGAGCCTTCTTCTGAGTAGTACTCACCATATCCAAGCCAAAACGAGCTAACTGATTGAACTTGTTCACATATTCTTTAACAGACATGTCTCCTTGCTTCAAAGCAATAAACCTTTCCATTTGCAAGTTCTCTTCAGTAGAAGACATAAACTTAAGCCCGAATCTTGTCCTGAAATCGACCCATGTCTCAACGGGCCTAGTCGCGGTGGTGATCTCCCACCAATAAGCGGCTTCATCCTTCATAAGCCAAACCGCCAACAAGATCTTTCTCTGATCATCTAATCCAAAGATAGCGAATAAATCCTCGGTCTCTTTCAACCAATTTCTGGCCTCTACAAAGGTCTCAGTGCCTTGAAAGTTCTTGCCACCCATTGCTTTGAAATCCTTGCAAGTCTTTGCGAAGTCAGCCTGAGGATGCTGAGGGGGAGGAGGAACCTCAGCGACAGGAGGAGGAACATTAGCGACAGGAGGAGGAATATTAACTACTGGAGGAGGAGGAGGAGGGACATCTGCGGGGCCGACTTCGGTCGCCCTAGCCTCCAAAAGTCTCCTATACCAAACAGGTACGTGTACTCCCTCCGGAATAGCAAGGTTATCGGCCATACTGAAAACGAAGAAAAAGACAGATTCAGAATAGAGAAAAACGAAGGGATTTTTGCTAATGGCTTTTTGGGGAATAGCCTTCAAAATAAACTAGACTTTTCTTTGGAAAATACTTTATACTTGGTTTTGAAAATAGGTTTCTAAAAGTTTTCTAAAAACCTTTTTGTTCCTTCTCGTAAACCATATGCTCTGATACCAAATGTAACACCCCACCTCCGCCAGGGTAACTCTTGCAAGCACTCTGACTTTGGAGGGGCGTTTGAATCAGGTAAACATGCATAATGATATATCAAGGCAGAACAAGAACATATGTATATATGTAAACAGAGTAAATAACATAGATAAAACAGCGGAAGATTTTAAACCATTTCAAAACAAGTCTGGTACAACATAATATCAACTTTCCAAATAAACAAGTCTAGATAAAACAACATCATCTGAAAACTGAAATACATAAGTGCTATCCCCAAAATAAATGATAACCATAGCTAGCTTAATGTCAAGACTGTACATGAGCTAATCCCACAAGCAAGCGATCAGAAATCCAGCTAAGCTCCAATATTCCCTCCCTGAGAACCTGGGGGGGGGGGGGAACGGAAGAAAAGAGGCGAAAGAAAACAGGTCAGTCAAAAAGACTGAGTAAGCCCTACTACAATCAATGTAAACTGATAAAGTTAACTGGCATGAGCAGCAGGGATGAACATAAGGATAACAACATACTAGCATGATGATTAACTAACAAGGTAGATAAAGGTGTCATCGCATAATCAGGTTTAAGGTTTTGCACCACAGGTGTATCAGCATTCTAACATGTCATGTATAATCAAGAATTTATCCCTTGGCCTAAACTTGGCCCAGTATCAGGTGTTTGACTCAAATCAAGATCCAACTTCTTGGTACCAATCCTAGTATAACAGGATTAGGTGTTACCCCAATGTTCACATCGAAACAGGACGGAACAGAATGGTCCATACATAAATAGAGCTTGGGAAAAATGGTCTCTTACCATCCCAACAGATAAAGTACAGAAACGGAATGCTAACAATAATGGGCCTTAACCACCCTAACAGATAAAGTACAGAAACGGAATACTAACTATAATGGGCCTTTACCACCCTAACAGAACGGTACCACGCAGAAACAGACGGGTGTTGCCACCCAACAAAACAGACGGTACCAACAGAATCAGACAGAACTAAGTGTACTCTAAATCCTACCCAAGCGATCGGCTCCCTAATACATAAATACCCTGTGTCGGCCCCACGATAGGGTGTATCACCCCCTAAAGTGGCAACCAATTGGCACAGGCATATTTATAGATGTCACGGCGTCTTACATCCTCAGAGGCAGACCGGGATCCATGCACGCACATGACCCGGTTGGAACGCACCATCAACACCCATCGCCATTATCAGAATGAACCACTTATAATTAGTTCAGTAAGCGTGCCCGGACCCTACCTACAGTTGGGTCAAAGTTTTGATACCAGAAAGGGTTACTGACTAATATGGGTCCCAAACAACAGATGACACAAGTATTCCCCCTTGTGTCCCCAGACTATCAGATTCAGATTAACTTATTAACAGAGTTCAGACATACAAAGTTCAGACGATTAGTTTTCAGACTAACGGATCAGATAACAGATTTACAAACCTGCCTAACTTAGTGTGGGTCCTACAGATCCGCAAAGCAGGTTCGTTTAACTTATCAATCAAGTTAGTTTATCCAGACCAGGTATCAAATCGGTTCTCAGCCTTATCAAATTACTGAGTTGGATTGGTATAGTTCAACTTAACCCCGTGAAATTACCGAGTTCAGATTGGTTAAGTGTAGGTTAACTCAACCTCGTTAATCTACCAAGCCCAAATTGGTTAAGTATTAAATGGACCATGACTTAACCCTAATCATGAGGCATTAATTAATTAATGCGCCTTAACCTCTCACATTAGACTTTGTTGTGGTTACTAGTTAGGCCGGGCGGGTCCGGGTAGCTTTACACCACAACTTGGTCTAACCTCGGGTCCAAGGTACAACATGACCAACTTCTCACATTGGGTCCTATCGTTTGTAGCAACTAGTTAGGCCGGTCGGTCCGGGTAGGTTTACGCTACAAACTCAACCCAACCTCGAGTTGGCCACACCTATCTTTTCTAAGTGTCATGTCCATCATGTTTCCAAAACATGTTACAAATTTTCAATCAATTGGGTAGACCTTACTTAATAGGTAAATTCCCAATGGGTAGACCTAACTTAATAGGTAAATTCCCAAGCTTATGTTTTTATGTCTTTTAAGTTTACCCAACCCCAAACGCAATCCCATCGCTTACATATCGCAATAGCGCATAAAGGATAGAAAGAGGGAACTTGGCATAATCATGACATAAAAATGTTAAAGCCACAAGTTCAACATGGTGGCATATGAAAGGTTCATGTGTTCATACACTTGCATATTACATTTTTAGGCCCAAAAAGCATGCATAAAACCAAACTTGGCATATTCATGATACATGGTGCTAAATGACATGTAAGAATGGCCACAAGTTCGCATTTAGCCTCACATGCAAGTTATCATAAGTGATATGATAACTTACATGTTGCCAAAATGCAACCTTTGGCATAAAGCTTGAAGCTTTATGTTCACATACTCAAAATAAGCTTGCATAACATGATAACATGAACCATATGACCATCCCCAAACTTGCATAACATACTTGCATATCATATGACACTTGCATAACAAACTTGCATAATAAAACTTGCATAATATATGACAACTTGCATATCAAACTTGCATAAACAAACTTGCATAACATATGACAACTTGCATATCATACTTGCATAAACAAACTTGCATAACATATGACAACTTGCATATCATACTTGCATAAACAAACTTGCATAACATATGATAACTTGCATATCATACTTGCATAAACAAACTTGCATAACATATGATAACTTGCATATCATACATTTAATTTTAGAGTTTAAGTATGAAAGGAATAGGGCTTACAATGCTTATGCGGACTCAAATGAGTATAGCAAATGTAAGAAAACCCTTATGCAACCAATTAAACCCCAAAATGCAAGCAAAATAGATCAAAACTCTCTCTTTATGATGCAAAGATAGAAACTTGACTTGAATGCAAGCTAATGATGATCATACAAGTCTAAAAACACTTGTATGCATGGAAAATCTCATAAGAATTTGTTTAGGAATTTATGAAGAGAGTGGAGGCCATGAGAGGATTGATTTTGCCATAGTTTAGTTGCTAGAATGAATAATGATGATTTAGAGTAGGTTAGGGTCTTATTTATAGATTAGGCAAGTGTTTTAGGCCATAGGATTAACCCTAGATTCAATCCAATCCATCAAAGCATGTCTTGGGGAAGAAGTCAAGTGTAGGAACCATCTAGGGCCTTTAGATTAAAGATGGACCATGAGAACCATTCAAATGCAAAATCTGCATTTGAGCGAATCGGCCCACGGGTTGACAGCCAAACACCCTGGATTAACCCCTAGTCGACCCAGCGGGCTCGGGTCGACCTCAAAAATCGGCCGGTTCGGTTATTCCCCTCTCCCAATTCGCTTTTTTGAACATTTTTGCATATTTATTTATTAAATTTTCAATTATATATATATATATATATATATCAATATATATATATTTCTCTGCGCAACCCATTTCACTTAATTAAGTATACTTTAATTAGGGAATTTTTCGTGAAACTTCGCGAGGCCATATCTTGGTCATACGGACTCCGATTTTCGAAAACTCGGACTCTATTTCGCGTATTTTTCCGAAACGAACGCAATGGCATAGCCCGTTTCCCTTGATTCAGATTTTACAGTTTAATTCTGCCTCCATTTATGTTATAACATGTTATTCAAAAATACGGGTTGTTACATGAGTTAATAACATAGCCCACTTTATCCTAAAAAGGGAAAAGTTTTAAAGACAAATGAGGGACGAACTAATAACCTTTGCGTATGGTCCGCTTCCTTGGGTCTTAAGTGTCTTGGGTTGAAGAGCCAACCTGAGAATATGATTTTCAGTATAGGGGTCTTAAATGGCAGGTGTGTGTAGGCCTACCAATACCTGGAAATTAAAAGGCTCAGATATGGCCGTCTTCCTACGGGAAGTAGTAAGTGACTAAGGAGGTTATCGAATGAGGTTAGTTAGATGGCATGACGAACAATAAAATACCTACTCTCACCTTATGCGGGGTAAGGGTATATGCGTGAATGACGGAAGTCTTAAGTAGTAGGGCCCGTAGCTAGTTCCCTCTAGTTTATGTTAACGTTGAATATATTGTCGAGGGTTAATAAGTGACCAATAAGTCCGCATAGGGTCTTTAGTGATCAGGGAGAATCCACCCTATCTATCATTTGATAGTGAGGCATTAAATAATAAAGAATAAAGATTGAGGATATAGATAGAAACCCTGAAATTAGGGCTCACTCTCGATATAATTGACCAGTAAACTCTGGTATAAAGGCTTCACAAAAATGTGTAAATGTCATATCTCGATAATATAATTTGGGAATATTGCTTTGGGCTGAATAGTAAAGTCGTGCGTAACATTTACTAGGTTGGGCTAGAATCACCAACCTGGTTAGACATACAGCTAGGGTTGAACCAAGTGGAATATATCTTTTTTATAGACTGTGTTGTACATTTCTTAGTCACCAGAACTTGTTGGTTAGACATCCTGGTTTCATAGAGAAGGTAGGGTTTTCAGAGATGATTAAGTTTGGCTTTCAGTTCTCGTTCTCTCTCATGCTCGGTATTGGCAAAGTGACTTACTTTATAAAAGGTTGTTACTTGAGTTAATACAAGTTTATTTTATTTTGTTTCCGCTGTGAGTTATTTTATCGTACTCTGATTACGCTCATGCTCATTTATCGCAGGTACCAAATATACGCTCTATATCTGAATGTATTCAAGTTTTGATTTTTGTCAAAATTTGAGTGTAGAAAAGTGTGGGGTGTTACAAGTGAGACATAAAACCATGAGTCACACAATAGTCTTAATGATTGATAAACAGCTATTTAACATCATCAATTAAGTATATGAGAAGTAGGAAGATCAATCATCTAATCTACCAACACATCAATAGAGAAGAACCCCAACCCATCTCCTCCACATCCGACAGTTAGCCTTTCCCAAAGAATTAGAGAAGAAACAAACAGTATATCCATAACAACCAGTTATCAAGCGTAGACCATCCTAATCGAGTTTAACATCCCAGAAGCACAAGCCCCGAAGGCCTAAACCAACATTAGACAAGCCCCCAAGAGATATCTCCCTCATTGTTGGACAATCTACATTAGACGATACAAGCCAAACAACAACATCCATGACTCTGGCTATCACATGCCTGCCTTGCCTCGAAACCATCCTTAATCGTATGACTGGTCCAACTTGCCATCCATCAAGGGCAAATGGTAACCCCGGTTCTAGCAAAACAACATACTCCATCTACGCATCTGGGTCTTTCAACGATACCCAGGGTACTTGACTAGACATCTTCTAGTCTTTTGGGCTCCCCATTATACCTCTTCTTTGAAACTGCTAGAACCTCTGATTAACGATAATCCCTCAGCCTTCAATATATCTAGCCATCCACCTTGATGACTATGCATAAGCTCAAGCGACTTCTCGAGCAACCATTACCCACAAACTCAACATCCTTGAGTCATCTCACTTCTTCGTTACATTTCATCGATCAACTAACACTTCACGACGCTTCGAAAATTCCATCTGAATTTGCATCGAAGCTACACTCATCCTTGAACCAAAATCAACTTCATTTGGTTATATATTTGATGGATCGTCCACCGATCCATTTGCCGTCTCGATCCATCAATCCATGCAGCAACGACCGATCCAGTCCACCGATCCATCACTGGATCACCTATCCCGATTCATCAAACCTTGCAGCAACAACTGATCCATCCTATCGAGCGATCTAGCTTTTGTTCCCGATCCATCCTGCTTAAGACCATCCATCGAGTGCACCTCTTGCCCGATCCAGTGACCGTATGCACAACGATCAAACAGTGGTCGATCCATCGGCTTGCCCTACACTTGATCCATTCCTCCACGCGATTCGATCCATAAGTGCACTTCTCTAGATCTTTAGCCGATCCATTAGTTTGCACGACCCAAATCCTTGGCTGATCCATCATTTCTTGGGAAACAACCAATGCGATCCATGATCCAACCGACCCAATCCATCCTCATCATGTGATTCATCTTCAGATCCTCTTTTTGACGATCCAATCCGTCCATTTCTTGCACCACAAGCCATGCTACGAACGATCCATACAAGCCACTCATTCGGAATCAATCAACTTCAACAATTCAATCATCAATTCTTCATAAAATCATCAAACAACACTTGCATAACAAATAATCATCATACAATTATATAAAATTCACTAAATTATGATAAGACAATGAATTAGTCAACAAAAAGATCTAAAATTGCATAAACACATGAATTAACATATAAATTTACCATTATAATTTTGCTAGATTAGATCCTATTGTGGTTCAACTGAAAATAGGCTTACTTAGATTAGATCTAGGTGAAAATGAATCGAAATAGTGAAAATATGATCAAACAAACCCATACACTTGATTGAATCTGTGTGAGAGAAGCTTATCACTCACCAACTCCACTAAATAGCTTGAAATCGACAATTCTCAAATCTGAACAGCGAAAAACGGTCTTCAAATCAACTAATTTGATGCGATCTACTCCTCTTCGATGCTGATCTTCAATCTTCTTATGTAGATCTATGGATTTAATGGAGTGGAGGTGTATTTGATTGAGCAGAGAGAATCTCAAGCCCAACCAAATGAGAAATGAAGAAACTAAATCATTCTCCTTACTTCTAGCCTTCTATTTATAGCCAACAACCCCTAGCCTTAATAGGCCTCACTAATCGGCCTACTAATGACTAATTAGTCTATCCAGAAATTGTGTAACATTAAAATAGTGATTACTCCGAAACCGCTTAACCTAATCTTTAATGTGATCACTCTACAGAATCAGAAACACCATTTCCTTCCCAATGAAATCGATACCAGCACCCTCTTATTTATAGCCAAAGTTATCCCCAGAACAAAACTGATAGAGGCAAAATGGTCAAAAATAAAATTGATAAAAATAACGGACATGTCTCACATCCCCATAAACAACGTATCAAAGGTTGAGAATGATCCGATCCTTAGAGATTTAGATAAAAACATTTTACAATTCTCCGATACATAAAATGCGTGTCGTAGTAATACAAGATTGAAATTCATGAGTATCAAATTTTCAAGATATCAAGATAAGTAATATAGTCTATATTTTAAAAAAAATCCATAATAGCACTAAAATCTTTATTCCAATTTTCTCATAAGATGAAACCCATTTTTGTCTTTTAAAATTCCTTCTTAACTCCAAACTCTTCTTCGTTTTTTAAATATTTCAAAATTATTTTCTATTTAAAGAATATCACTTATTTTTTACATTCTTCATTTTAATCTAAATTCCGATTTAAATACTTTAAATTTTCTTATTTATATTTTTGTTTGATATATATATAAATATATGTTTAACATTTACTTGATTTTTAACATTCTTATTTCCTTATATTTATATTCATAGTTTTATTTCCTAAGTAGTAATTTCTTATATTTATAATAATAATAATTTTATATTAAGTTTTGATATCTCTTTTATAGATTATAAATATATGTTTTATATTTATATTTTTACTCTATTATAGTATTTTAATATATAGGTAAATAGTTTATTTAAATTCCAGAATTACTAGGACGTCAGCCATGTCAACATGGTCACCCTTTTTACAAAAAAATCAAATTTCAAAAGAAGTGACTATTCATTTAAATCCGTTTTTGAATAGACATGGCTGTTGATTCCCTATAAATATTTTTCTAAAATCGATTTTTTTTACTACTTATCATTATCTTCTCACTCCTTCTCTCCATTTATCTTCTTAACTTTCAAGTTTCCATAACCAAACTCTGCTAAAATCTAAAGAGAATCAAAGCAAGACATCTCTGGTTTATTTCCCTATCACCCTCTCTCAAAGATCTAAGCGCTATTCAGAGTTATAAGAGTATTTGTAATCAAAGATCAAAATATAAAAGTCCTATCGAGCCTCTTTACCAAATTATTAATGAAAAGGTGTGGTTGTAGCCCGTTCAATTCTACTGGGTCTGATTGTAGCTCGGAAATCAATTAGATGGTCATGTAGCCTGGTTAAATCAACAGACCTCCTTGTGCTCAGAAGTAGTTAGGGGTGGACCTCGTGGCCCTGAAATTGAGGATTGTTATTTGAAGTTTATTTAAAAGGAAATCTGCAAAACCAAGAGTTATATGGGACTGGATGTAGGGTAACTCCGAAAAAGTATAAAATCACGGGGTGTTCTGTCCTTCATTGCTTTTATTTACTATTTGCATCTGTGTTTGAATTCTATGACTATTTCATATATGTGATTTGTGTTTTATTTTGATATCATTTTCGACCTAAAGGGGTCATTGCATTCTTTTTTTGGGATAGGGGTTCGCCCTTCTTTCCTGAAGCTTTTCACGGGCCCTTTCTGTCCGAGGTAGTTCTGTAGCCTTCTCTCTCGATTTTTATGCATCAGTCGAGGGATCCTACGA
>JASFAX010003884.1:0-41179 GCA_030737875.1 Allium sativum
ATCTTCTCTTCCGTCTCCCAAGTAGCGTTGCTCTCATCATCTCCCCATTGTACTTTGACTAGTTTGACCTCTCGATTTCTCAGCTTCTTGGTCTCCGACCCAAGAAAGCATGTAGGAGCTCGTCGAATCGTCGCATCACGCTCTATCTCCACCTCTCTAAGCAAGTTCGGCTCTACCACCTCCGCGGTCTCGTGTAGGCACTTCCTTAAATGTGACACATGGAATACGTCGTGTACTCCACTAAGTCTCTCAGGCAACTCCACTCTATACGCCATTTGTCCAATCTTCTCCTTAATAGGAAACGGCCCTACGAACCTTGGTGATAATTTCCCAAGGTACCCAAAGCGAACAACGTTCTGTAATGGAGACACTTTGACAAAGACCATGTCCCTAACCTCAAACTCAAGATCCGTCCTCCTCTTATCCGCATAAGATTTCTGCCTCTCTTGCGCCGTCTTCATTCTCCTTCGACTCAAGTCAATCTTCTCCGAAGTCTCTCTAATCATATCGGGCCCAAGTAAGATCTTATCTGTAGATTCCCACCAACATGTAGGTGAAGGACAAGGTCGTCCATAAAGAGCTTCGAAAGGTGCCATGTGTAACACCCCGTAATTCTGTAACACTAGGATTCACAAATCAAGGTAGAATTAAATTTTAAATTCAAAATCAAGGGAAACCGGCTCTGCCATTGCGTTCATCTCGGAATTCTGCGTGAAAACGTGTCCGAGTTTGCATAAATCGGAGTCCGTATGAGGAAGATATGGCCTCCGGAAGTTTCAGCGAAGTTCAAATTTCAAAACAGACTCAGAAGCGGGCTGGGCTGGAAATTTCCCGCCCAGGACCCAGGTCGACCAGGGGGTCGACCTGGGTACCCAGGTCGACCAGGGTGTCGACCTGGGGTTCGACCTCACCCCCATAGGTCGAGCTGGGGGTCGACCTCCCCACTTTTTTCCAGATCTGCAGCCTGGTTCGTTTTTCTGTATCCGGACGCCATTCTGACCAGATTCGTTGACTTCTGCACTATAAAAACACCCATAGGCCTCATATTTTCTCCTCACAACTTCTCTATGCCTATACTCTGCTCTAATTCTAATTAAAATAAAATAATACGAAATCCCAAGACAAGGTTAAGCTGCTCAAGTTTGTCAAGAAGAGATTCGAATCAAGATTAAAGCTTCAAGATAAGAATCAAAGGCTAACTCAAACGATTTCGAGCAACGTCGCACGAATCATAGGAACGCCATCTTTCTATTCTAAAAAACCGATCAATGTAAGTCGGTTACTTTTTAGATTTGAACGTTTTCTCTATTCGTGACATGAAATTAAAGGAATAAAAGAATATGCCAAATCTTTCTATTCGAAACAGTGCTTATATCTTTGGACTTAATTAAGAACTGTTATGATTCGATGACCAATAAGACTGTGACTATGAAACTATGGACCTTAAAACCATATGCCTCTTTGACTATGAACATTGCCAATGACTATGAACATTGCCTATGACTGTGAATCATGACTATGAGAATTATTTCCTTGACTATAAACACAAACCTATGCCTTTGATTAGGAAACATAAACTATTGCCTATGACATAACAAGGACAACCGTGACTAAGCACCTATGATTCATGACTAGGAAAGTATTGCTTAAATTTTGTGACTGTGAAATAGGGTCTAAACCTGATTATCTATTCTGTCTATTCTTGGTTTTCTTTGGTTTTAGATCTTGGGAATTTACCTATTAAGTTAGGTCTACCCATGTTCTTGAACCTACGTCGTTATTCAACCCTTTTATGCCATAAGATTTTCAAACCTATAGGCTTTCGATGTTGTAGATCAATTTCAGTGTAATTCGTTAGGTCTGTAATTAGTAAATTATCATTTTATGCCAGTTATTATGTCTATCTTTTTCATAGCATCTTTGGTTCATTCCCTATTTTCTACGAAGCTAGATTTATCTATAATCTAGATTGAATCACGATTATACGAACGGTGGGAATACGATTTGGGCAAAATATGAAATTTACTAAAAACGTAGTTTTTAACTTGGAAATTGGCATAAATTGGGAACATGTATTATGGCATGTTCATAGAAATGCAAATTGGATAAATTTGACATGAATTATAGGATGTGTAATTTGGATCTAGTATTGACTTGTAAATCTAGCATTTACATGAACTGTGAACTAGAATAATATGTCTAGTTTGACATGAACTATAATTAGAATGTTAAATCAGAATTGGATTAGCTAATTTGGCATAATAAGTATATTGGCATAAATTTGAATTTGGCCATAATTGCGAGTAATTGTCATGTTTGGAAAAAATCATGGTTAGTAAGACTTAATTTGGTATAGTTTACATACCAAAAAGCCTAAATATGATATAGAGGGGAAAATGGGCCATAAGAATAAGTGTTGACAATTTACATTAAAAGAGTAATTAGGAAATAAGTAAATTAGGAATGATTTACTTATAGAAATTGTCCTAAATGAGAAAATGTAAATTTAGACAAAAGAAAGGTTTATTAATGATATCTCTTTTAATAATACATACACCAGAAAGTTCTAGGGTGATAGAGAGGATAGTGTCTAGGCTTGGGTTTGGAAAATACAAGTTTCCAGCTCTCCCTGGCTATCCCTAACTGATCCGCCGGACGGGATGGTTACTTTCAAAACCTGATTTGAAAATTAATCAAAACCCTTTGAACTTAGAAAACACGAATATGCCTAACCCGAGGTTAGACTGAGTTGCGATGTAAACCTGCCCGGAACCAACCGGCACATCCAGTATTCGCAACAATATCTGTCTAATGTGAGTGGTCGCGGCTTTAATTTATTTAGTTAAATCTATAACAAGAATGGTAGGGTTAAGTTAACTAAGACACTTAACCAATTCAACATGATAACCAAACCGATGGGTGGGGTTAGGTTCATATAGACACTTAACATAGTTAAGCTAGAATGGGAGTGTTAAGTCCATAGGAACACTTAACCAACTTAACACAGTTAAGCTAAAATAGGAGGGCTAAGTCCATAGGGACACTTAATCAAACTTAACATCGTAACAAGACAAGATTTGTAGGGGATAAGTAACTAAGAAAACACTTATCCAAATTAACATGTTAACTAGACTAGAAGGTGGGGTTAAGTAAAGTTAATACGCTTAGCCAAATTAACATGTTAACTAGACTAGAGGTTGGGGTTAAGTAAAATTTAATACACTTAGCCAATTTGACATGTTAGCTGGGCTAGACCGTAGGGTTAAGTAAACTTGAACACTTAACCATCAGATTTTGATAAAGGAATATGGTTAAGTCTAAAACATGAAGGGACAATACATAACCATTAATAAAATGTTAGTTAAAACAGATGGGCAAGGTTAAGTTAAAAAGGAACACTTAACCAATACAGGATGAATGAATAGGGTTAAGTAATAAGGAATACTTAACCAATATAACTTGGTTTGTGGTAGGGTTAAGTCAACATGAATTACTGATAACATTTAACCAGTTTAACAGGATAAATGAAGAGGGTTAAGTTAGCTGGAATGGACAAATGACACTTAACCAATCCAAATTGACGGGAAAGAGAACTAAGTAGTAAACCTTAGTTAAAAGGATCTAAGTAGTAAACCTTAGTTAAGAAAACAACGATTCTGGAGACTAAGTGGTAAACCATAGTTAGCAAAACTAAGTAGTAATTCTTAGTATAACACGGGAAGGAGCGAATGTCCGTCTGAGTAAAAAGAAGGCTCCAAGGAATTGGGTTACGAAGCTCGAGGCTTCGAGGGGACGTGAGGGTACTCTTGGTATCCCTCTGTGAGGCTGCAAATAATCCTCCTGGGCTCACAGAGGTTAAGGTCTGCGTTAGAAGAACCAACTGTATGCCTTGGTTGCAAAATATGGCAACCTAAAGACTAGGATGGACCAGCGTGATTCGGTGAGAAACCGGTAGCCTTGTGATAGCAACTCGTCGTCTACCATCCATCTTGAGTCAGTCGAGATACGTGAAGCGGAAAGGCGGAGAACTCCAAAAGACCATATACTTGCTATCTAGTTATGGGTGAGGATGGCCATAGGTTAGTGGGGCATAGGGGGGCCTACGTATAGTTCACACTTTTCAAGGTGTGCCTTTCATTAGTTGAGGGAGGCGTCGAGTGGGACCATAGCCACTGGAATAAAAACAGACCTTAGCATCTGCATCGACAGATATTTGAAAGCTCCCGACCGAGTTCTGTGTTTATTGATTTGCCCTTCCACAGGACTCGGGCCGCACATTACAGGACATGTCCATCTAGACAAGCGATAAACGTTTCGCGATACATGCGTGGGGAAGTATAGGAACATATACCACTCTCGGTAGTGTGTCCTAGACTTGGGGGCATCGTTCGACAGGTAGCATAATCCCTAGTTGGACTAGGTGGCATAAACCCTGAATCCGAGAATCGTTCAGCAGATAGCGTAAACTCTAGTTGAATCTCGAAAGCACTTGATAGAAAACCCTAGATTAGATGTAGGTAATAAATAATAAATGTATGCCTGATGGCAATGGAAACTACAGGGATTGGGATCACGTTATCGTTACTAGTTAGGACACTAGTTAGGTGGTGCAGAGAAATAGAAACCAGTATAACAAGGAAATAGCGAAGCGGCGAAAGTATTAGAGCGTATCCAGTTAATCTTATCTTAGCATATCTTGTGTTAATCTTGTCTAATCTTGCTGACCCTATCATCATGGTGTTATCTTGTATTCAGTTAATTCATGTCGTTTTGTTTTTCCATGTTCACATGCTAGAAGTAACTGAACTTACTCAGGCTTTATGTCTGACTCTGTTTTTCTTTCGTCTTCTTTTCTTCCGTTTCCCCCCCCTGGTAGTAAAGGAGGGAATAGTATAGCTCAGGTTAAGATGGACTGTCACTCTTTCCCAGCTTGAAGATTTGTCGAAGTTTTGCTTGGATTCTCTTTCAGATGCTATGGCTGGCTCTTGCTACATTGGGGAATATAAATGTTGTTTTATGCTTCTTTATTTTGTAGGACAGATGATACTCTGATATTGTAAAGAAATCATTGTGCAAACTATTTTATCAATAAAGCAAAGTTTTATTTTCCTTCTTTCTTGAGTCTTTGAGGCTCCTGGCTTTCTGGGAGGTAACCTCATCGAAGGGCGAAGTAGTGCCCGCCTTCCATCTATAACCGTAGTAGTTTCACCTGCGGCTAGTTTTCTTTCAAGCTTGGTAGGGTTTTCTGTACGATGGAAGCAGCTTTCGAGAGATTTGTCAACATGACTACACACGGAAGAGGATGAGGAATTCATGGATGTAGATTTAGCTCACAAAGAAGGAAGGAATTATAAAACCTAAGACAAGAGGAAGTATCTTTACTATGGTGTAATAGGGCATATAATCAAGGATAAGGGAAAGAACGAGGAACAAGATTTTCAGTAGAGCAATTACCTACTTTCGCCACCAAGCGTACCTAGGAGAAAGGTAGTAAAGTTCTGTTGGAAGAGTCTAGTTTTGCTGTTCGTACTCTTTCCTTTGGTTTTAGCGCTTCACATTTGTTCATATCCACTTCCATAGTTGAGTCTCTGCACCATAGTACTTGTATAGTAGAAAGATCCCACTAGAGTCTCAAATCCAATTGGTATTATCCCAAGATTCCCCCGTATTCAATCGTATGCAAATCGCGGTTTAGGCCTAGATCCAAAATTGATCTAGGTTCATCAAAGAAAATAAATAGGGGAAGGTAGAATTTGTATAACAATAGGTATAGAGAGGAAACTGGCATAAAAACGTCATCTCAAGCATAAAAGATAGATCTTGAGAATAACATTAACATGAACTGATCTACAACAGGGTGAATAGATCATGAACTTGACAAAAGAATAAAGATAGAAAAGCCCAAAACTCAAGATTCAAGAGGAAACAGAAATAGACTTGAGCCGATGAACATGCTTACATCCAATTACACTTTATTCCATGGCCATATTATAATTAAGCATTTCAATCCAAAAAGTAACTAGAACTTACATTGATGGGCTAAGAGAGGACAAATCGATTCGTTGTCGCGTTGAAACGTCTAACTTGATTAATCTTCTGATTTGATTCAATATGGTCTAGGCGTCATTGTTTGAAGCCGTTGAATCTTTACTTGAATCCTAACTAGATTTGAATCTCCTCTTGAAAGACTTGAACAACATATCCTCGTCTCAGACTTATGTATTATTTTATTCATTTTCTCAGAGGCAGCATAAGAACAGAATGAAATGGTGTAGAGAGAATGAGGCGAGAGGCTATTTATATAGGATTAGGCGGACGAACCTAGGCAGAAAACGAGACCAGGTACATTAGAATGCACCCAGACTCAAAAGCATATTCGGGGACCAGGTCGACACCCAAGTCGACTGCGCAGTCGACCTGGTCTTGGGGGTGACGACTGCCCAGTCGACTCCCCAGTCGACACGGGTGCTGGGCGGGAAATTTCCCGCCCAGTCTGTCTGGGTTTTGAAATTCGAATTTTGAACTCGAATTCGAGCTGTTTTGAACTCTGAAAATTCCTGAAACTTCGGAGGGTCATATCTCCCACATACGGACTTTGATTCTCGCAAACTCAGACTCGTTTCCAAGCAGAATTTCGAGTCGGACGCAATGGCCTAACCCATTTTCCTTGATTCTAATCTTAAAATTTAATTCTACCTTGATTAATGATTTTAACATGTTGTTAAAATTCGGGTTGTTATAGGAAAATTTGGATTTGTATTATAGGAGAGTATATGATTTTTATAGTGAAAAAGAATTGATTTTTATATATAAAAAAAAAAGATTTGATTTTTATATTTGAAAAGATAAGATTTTTATTATGAAGCTAGCAAAGTAAAAATACGATCTTTATATATGTAGTAGCAATATAAAAATTTGATTTTTGTTGATCTAATAACGATATAAAAATATGGTTTTTTAAACGATATAAAAATATGATTTTTAAATATTTATCGTTGAAATAAATGTGATTTTTTTATAAAAATTGTATGAAACAAATTTCGATGGAAACTAATGTAAGCAAATAGAATCCAAACCATCATCCGCTAAAGAATGACGGAGTGGAAACCCGAGGTGAGAACTTCTCACTACAATTTCTTGTACAGTTATTTATTTTATAACTGCATATAAGAACTGCTCCCCGTCGTCCACCGACCATGGACGACTTGTTTGATTGGACTGTATTGTATTGTGATGTGATGTATATATAAAATATATAAAATATTCATGTGTATGGAATAAAATATTTAAACAATAAAAATATCATTTTTATTATACATATGAACTGTATAAAATAGTCATGTGTTGAAATAAATATTCATAAACAAATCAGACGATTTGTTTATGTAGACCCATTTATCTGATACTGATTGGGTCGATAAATTTTACACATTGCCCAACTGCACAAATAATAACCAGTATTTGTTGTTTGAAAAACCCACACGGGTATTGGGATGATATTTGACATACACTGATCCCAATAATTAGTGGTATGTCAGTCGATGGGTTGACAGGCTATGTTGAGCATTATTTATTTATTTTTAATGCTTATACAGTTGTGTAATGCACTTTGGATGAAGGTTGATTGTGTTTGATTATTGTTGTGTACATGTGTATATGAAATCCATATAAATAAAATTATATGGTAATTGACTGTGTTTGATTCCAGTTCATAATTAACGAATATTTTAAAATATTATTCAGTGAATATTGAAATGTGAAGCCGTGTTAAGTAGTTAAACGCCATTTTAGCATGAACGAGAATTTTGTCGATTTTATTCATTCTATAATGAATATCAAAAAGTGATTTCAAAATTTAAATTTTTTAAAATATTATCATTTTATATTAAAATGATATGGAATATTCAAATTTGATTTGATATTTGAAATGAAATTGAAATCGTTTTAAAATGAATTTAAAACGAATTTATTAAGGAATATTCAAATTTGATTTGAAATTTGAAATGAAATTGAAATCGTTTTAAATGAATTTAAAACGAATTTATCAAGGCATATCCAAATAGGATTTGAAATTTGAAATGAAATTGAAATCGTTTTAAAATGAATTTAAAACGAATATATTAAGGAATATTTAAAATTGATTTGAAATTTGAAATGAAATTGAAATCGTTTTAAAATGAATTTAAAACGAATTTATTAAGGAATATTCAAATTTGATTTGAAATTTGAAACGAAATTGAAATCATTTTAAAATGAATTTAAAACGAATTTATTAAGGAATATTCAAAATTGATTTGAAATTTGAAATGAAATTGAAATTGTTTTAAAATGAATTTAAAACGAATTTATTAAGGAATATTCAAATTTGATTTGAAATTGAATATGAAGTTGAAATCATTTTGAAAATGAATTTAAAACGATTTTTAAAATAAGTTTTAAATGGAAATTGATGAAATATATATAATATATATATTTAATAGCCTGAATAGAATGCACCGCGCTGCGATAGTTCGCGAATTTTGACCATTGACTTCGAATGGACATTACGGGAGATCCGACCGTCGGATTCTCCTAAAACAGGAATCGTTGGGCTCGTATCGAAAAGAGCTTTCTAACGAACACAAGAAATTTGAAATCTAACAGTTGAATTTAGAATTATGTCCAAATCAAATTTGGAAAAGGTCGTTGTAAGTGCAGTTCGATGACCGTTTATAGAAATCGACTGTACGGGCCTTGATAATTTTTTTATAAATATTAATAATTTGTGTAAAATCATAATAAATGATTTGGAAACAATTAGGATGAAAAATTCCTTATTTGAAAAGATAAAAAATATATTTTTATTGAAATGAAGTAGTTATGAACTAGAATTATAATCCAATATTTTTAAATAAATAAATTGGATTTGGAATGTCTTTAAAAATAAGCAGAATTTCCAATATATAAATTGGAAAGGATTTGAAATGAAATTATCTTCGGAATATTTCGATATTGGATTCCGTGATTATACGGACATAGTGGAGGAATTCGGAAGATATATATATATCGTCATTCCAATACGATATTTGTTGATTTCAGAATTCGATATTGAATATAAGCCGATTTTGTGTTTGTCGTGAATGGTGTCTTCACTAACAATGTTCTTAAACCCAGTTGAGAAAAGATTAAATCTTTTTACTAAGATTTAATGAAGTTTACCAATTAATTAATATTTAATTGGAATTGAATTGAATTGGATTTTTGGGTTTTTCGTGAACGGTGTCTTCATTAACACTGCTCTTAAACCCCATGTGAAAAGAATAAATCTTTTAACTAAGATTTAAAAAAGAATTTCCAATTAATTAACATTTAATTGGAATTGAAGTGGAACGTGAATTGGGTTTATCATGAACGGTGTTTAAAATAACACTTGTTCTTTAACCCGATTTACAATGAAATGGGATTTGGAATTTATAAATCGTATTCTTAAGACTTAATGGAAATTTTCGGAAGTAAAGTTTTCCAATTTAATATATTCGGATGGAATGGAATTCGATTTGATAATAATCGAAGTGAGCTTCTGTGGAGGAAGACTGTTAATATATATGGAATTTAAAAGGCTTTGCCAGTATTCCATTTATATTATTAGTCGGATACGGAAAGTGCTATCGATTATATATTGATTTGTTTTTCCATGATGATTCCATAATTAATGGGATGAGATTTTGGGTTTATCCTGAGCTATGTTTTAAATGACATTAGTTCTATAACCCAGTTAAAGAAAAGATTAATTTCTTAACCTTGAAAAAAATCATTAAGTAAGGATTTTTGAGATTAAAACTAAATTAGAGTTTTAATGAATATTTAATTAGATTGGAATGTGAATGAGATAGTTAAATTTATTGAATTCATGAAATAATGAAGAATATAGTAGCACCAGTTTTACTTTAAGCGATAGTTTAATCTTTAATTAGATTTGAATGTGAAATGGTAATTAACTTTACCGATAACACTGTGGTGTTAGATATGAAGTATTACCAGTTTTGCTTCATCGGATGAATAAGTTGGGATTGGGAGATATAACAAATGATTACTTCGGTAAGGTGTGCTAATCCCAACTAGTTTGGATAAACCAAAATTTGGTCTGGATTGATATCCAAAGGAAGATTAAAGAATAAATTTAAAGAATTTATCTTTGACAAAATTAATGGGAACCTTTCCCAAAGGATTTCAATATTTAAATAAAAGAATATTCAGAATTGGAATGAGGCGTATGTTGTGTTTTTATAGCACTTGGTTATTATATACGCAAGTTATTTGGAAAGACCGGGTTTATCCCATTCTGAATAACTGAATCGGCGATGAGTCGACGATGAAGACGGTGGTTGAAGACAGGTTGTACACTCAAGACGAGGTAATAAGTGGTGATCATCCAGACGTACTTGGAGATCGACCGGATATGCGAAGACCTCTCTCTTGTATTGGATATATGGGATGAGGAATAAGGTGCCTCCGGTTTCGTTCAGACCCAGAACGAACTTGTAAATCGACGTGTGTCTGACATCGGATTTTATTCTGTGTGATTGATAGACATCGATTGCATAGCGTGAATTGCCTGTGTGGCATACTGAGATGCAAATGATCAAGGCTTCTGTTGAAAAGCAGAGTCTTGTGGTTGATGATCAAAGCACGACTTTAATATAGCATAGCTTTGTGTACAGCGTTAATTCGCGAGCCTCACACCCTAGTGTGGGCCAGAAATGGGTGAAGGATCCAGGGAGGATATGCATTCCTTTCTAGCTAGGAGTGGTGTCAGTGTTTTGCAAGCCTTGACGTTTTACTTATGTGGATGATGGATAGCGAGGCGCCTCGGTTATATCGGTCACTGTGGGGGCCGATGGATGGTCTGGTCGATATACTGACCAATTTTATGCCTCATAGGGCAGGGAAACGTATTGTTCAGACATTTTAATCCACTTCTATGGACCGGCCCTGTGGCTCCTAAGAGTCGATGCGTTTTGACCCTGAGACATAGTAGGCTAGGTTGTCTCGAAGCGGCAATGACGATCCCTTGCCTTGATTCACAGACGGAAATCCAACTCCAATACGTGACATTGCGGTTTTGATTGTAGAGCCTAGTATTGGCGACATGATATATTGTACCCATGCCGTCTAGGATTGATACATTTATATTTGAAGTTGTTTTATAAACTATGCACTTATAATAGTATCAAATGATTTATTTTTATCGTACCAAGCATGTTTGGCTATTATAAGGGAAAACCCTATCCTTCGGCTTGCGTTGCATTTTGTGATGGGACCTTGGTCTTATAATAGCTTCATTGTTCTTTATTTAGCATTGCGTTGTTGGTTTTATGCACTGGTATTCTTGGGGGTAAACCCATTCCGTGTTATACGGCGTGGTCCGTTGATTTACCTGACTTTAAAATCAAATTAATAACTGTTTTAGTTCTCACAACCGTCACATGACTGACTTGGAGTTTATTGTTTTAACCTAAACTCTGGGTGCCCCAATTTTCCACACGGGCAGCTGGTAGTTTTGGTTTTGCAGATTTATATTCACAGGATCCTGGTTTACAGCTGGAATGATATTCGGAAAGCTCTATATCCGTATATTTGTTTTAGATGTGTTATATATTATTTTTCCGCTGTATTGTAAATTAAATCTCTGATATTTCTCTGATGTATAATATTTATTCATATTCTGTATATTCTTGTACTCCGATGTAAATTTTTGTAATAAGCAAAGAAATGTTCTTCTGTTTGTGTTCTGATTAGTCTTTTCTCAACTCAGTCCGGGCTTTCCTTTACGGGGAAGTTCGGGTTGCTTCATTTGGTATCGGAGCTTTAGTTTACAGAGCTCGAGAATAAGACACATTAGAACCGAACGAAAGAATTCATCAGAGATTGGATCAGTAATATCCAATGAGAATGACTCGTTGGAGATATGATCCGTAGTATCCTGGAACGAGTGTGAAGAGTGTTGTTTCAAAATGAAAATGAAAATAAACATTGTTTTGAAAATTTAAACCATATTCAACGTATTTAATATCTATTTTATATTGAATTTAGACAATCTAGCATATGGAGATTTTGCATATACGCCTAGCAAACGTGTATACGAAGCCTCAAATATACTGGATAGATATAGCATCACACTCTAGTCGCTTAGAGATGGTTCTGATGATTGATATATCTTCATCAGATTCTATGTTCGATTTTCGAAAGTGGGATTTCTATATATTTCCAATTGACTGGTGTGAGAACCAAAACTAGATAGGGTATATTGTTGTGACTTGGTATCAAAATTGGATTTATATATATATATACATATATATAAAATTATGAATTTGAAACGATAATCAACTAATTGATTATTGGTTGTGTTGTTTGATTATTGGTTGATTTATTAAAAATTTGAACCAGTAAGCCAAATTGAATCAAATATTGTACTGAGTTGGAAATTGTTTAGAAATGCATACGTGCATATATACACATTGTTGAATAGGTTATGGATAAACTACTAAGAAGAGAAATAAAATTTTATGCCCGACAAATAGGTACGTGTTTACTATTTCTCTTTTTCTTTTAAAAAGTTTATGAGCCTAAGGCTGGCCGCTTGGCAATTTTCTTTTGCTTTTAAAAGGTTTATGAGCCTAAGGCTGGCCGCTTGGCAATTTTCTTTTGCTTTTAAAAGGTTTATGAGCCTAAGGCTCGCCGCTTGGCATTTTCTTTTGCTTTTAAAGAGTTTATGAGCCTAAGGCTAGCCGCTTGGCATTTTCTTTTTCTTTTGGGATTGGTGAGGGCCCTGCGTGGCTAGTTGCGGTTTTAAATGTCTGCCCTTACAAAGGAGGTTATGGCAAAAAAATCCGAAAATTTAGGGTGTTAGCCAAATTTTCGAAGAATTAGAAATTCCTAGAAACTGAAAAGTTGAAGAATAAAAGCCAGAATGAAAGTTGAGTTGATTAGTTAAACAACTTTCATCTCCGTTCCTTTTCAAGGACGAAAAGATTTTAAATGGGGGAGATTGTAACAACCCGAAAAATCAGAACCAATTTAAATTTTTTATTTTGGCTATTTTAACGAATTTTGAATATTTAAAACGATTTGGGAATCTTTTGTTACAATAGAACCAGAAGTGATGTTAAATAATAACGACCAGAAATTTATTTTGAATAGAATTAGAATGTATAAATTTATTTAAATCGAAATTAGAATATAAATACTTGTTTTAATTATGAAAGGAATTGGAAATGGCGCGGTAATTTGAAAATTCGATTTCAGATTTCAAATGAATGTACAAGATTAAAAATATACCTAATTTTAGTGAAACCAGAATTATTTGAATCTGTTTGAAAATATCTTTCCAACGAATCTGAAAAATCTAGATATCATGGCGGCAATAAAAAGTTATGTCCAGTTGAATATTCAAAATAGTCGCTATGGAAATATAGCCCATAAAAATAGCAATTTTGCAACGACCTCCGTTTTCGACGAAACCACTTTTGTTGGATTCAGAATGTCAAGTTACTCCTAGATTCCAATTTTCATAATTTTTGGAATTAATATGTGAGCGTGGCACATTTAAATGCGTTTGACCAATTTCAGTTTGAATTTAATCGACTGGAAAATGAGCGTTTTTCAAACGGTCTTCAAATTCGATGAAATTAGTTTTGTTAGGACCATATCGTCAAAATATAGCCAGATTTATTTTTCTAGAATTTTTGGAGTTAGTATGTGACCCCACTAAATTAAAATGTACTTCAAATTCAATATATATTGAATTATATTTTAATTTAAATTAAAACTGATCGTAACAGCCGAATTGGGTTACAAAACATATCCCATTGCGTTCGAAAAGGGGGTAATTAGTTGGGGGCAATAGTCGGTGGGCTCGATTCGGAGTTGGAATAAAAATATAACTTTTTAAGGAAATTAAATAAATTAAATATTATATATATACCCTTAGGCTAGGTCAAACCCTAATATTTACAAACCCCGGTCCAAATGGAAAACCCGCCCCCCCTTTTTCACAAAAACCCGTCGCCCAATTTTCAGCCACCTCCGTCACTCCCTTTGCCACGCCACCACCGGAGGCTCTCCCTGTAACGACCCGGAAAATCCGAACCAATTTAAAAATTTAATTTTAAATAATTTGGTTGAAAATGTGGCAGAAATTAAAATTTTCATTTTTAAATAATATTAAAGCCAGTGAAAATAGTCAAATTTCAAATGATCTCTGTTTTCGACGAAACCGCTTTTGTTGGAACCGGAATGTCAAATTATTGCTAGGTTTCAATTTTTAGAATTTTTCGAATTAATATGTGAGCCTGGCGAAGGAAAATGTGTTTTGTCGGTTTCAGTCAAATTTAATCGACTGAAAAATAGCCATTTTTCAAACAGTCTTAGAATTCGATGAAATTAATTTTGTTAGGACCGTATCGTCATAACAAAGAAAAATATATTTTTTCTGGATTTTTCTGAGACCGTATTGGCCTCGGTGAATTTATTTATATGAGCGAATTAAATTTATAAAGGATTTTATTATTAATTTAAATAATTCCGGCCACAGATGGCCGTTTGGGCTGACAGGACCCAGTCCGTTGGATCCGGAATATGGGTTATTGGCTAGGGACATCTTCTACCGGACTGGAATTGGAATGGTTTAAAAGATATGGATTTATTTGTAAAAATACATTGAAAAGATTATAAAAATCAAAGAAATAAAACCCTAAACACTATTCACAATCTTCTACACCCGCCACCCATCGTTTCAATAGCTGAAATTGTTCTAAACTTTTCCTCCTAATTTTTCCTTCGTCCCAACGAATTAGAATTCAACCCATACACCACGTCGAAGCTCTTCTCTCCATCTTCCTTTCTATACCACTTGATCAACCTGTAGTGGCCCAAACTCCGAGAATTTCAACCCCAAACCCGACGTGTTTGGACCGCCGCCTAGCCCCAAACCCGCCGCCGAGTGGGCCTTCACCTCAGGCGAACAGGCGCCGCTCCCCTCCCTTCCACGTGGCGTGTCCTGATCGAGCTCTAGTGCCTCGGTCCGCGAGCAAAACTCTGATGTAGTTTCGAACAGAAGGTGAAAACCACGGCCGTATATTGTTGAAGAGGAAGAAAGGTTTATTTTCTAATTAATTCATTAATTAATTAATATAAAATATTATCCATCTTAATTTAATCATAACTCGTTCATTCGAACTCGAAATTTGACGATTTTAGGACCGTCGGGATCGTAATTCAGAGGGCTATTTTTCTATACTCATTCAGCACAGTTCCGAGCCAGTCTAATTTTTGGCCGAATTCAAAGCGGATCTATTAAGAGTTCAATATCCGTGAGAATTCTGATTTATTAAATTAATTATAATTATGAAATCATGATCTGTATGTAATTATTTCTGATCTGCGATGTTGTGATTGTTGTATGGTTCTTAAGATGTGTTGCGATGTCATGATATAGCCATGTTAGTTTAGGTCTTTAAATTCTTACGTAATCTCCATAAAGTTCCCATCTTTATTATTTTATTTTAATTTCTTTCCGAAAATGAAAAATTGACATTTTATTCTGATTTACTAAATAAAGTTTGAATTTTTATTTTGTTTTACAAAATAAAAGAAAGTTAGACTATTTTAAAATAAAATGAAAAAGTTGGATTTATATTTTGATTTACAAAATAAAAAGAAAAGTGAATCTTTATTTTGATTAACAGATTTAAAGTTGAATCTTTATTTTGTTTTATGGTTTGTAAAATAAAGAAAGTTTAAATCTTTATTTTTGATTCACAACCTAAAATGAAAAGTTGAATCCTTATTTGAATTAACAAAATAAGAGAAAGGTAAATCTTTACTTTTGATTCACAAAATAAATGAAAGTTTGAATTTTTATTTTGATTTGCAAAATAAACAAAAAGGTTGAGTCTTTATTTTGTTTTATGATTTATAAAATAAGGAAAGTTTAAATCTTTTAAATTTTAATTAAAAGATAAATAAAGATTAGATATTTTATTTTGATTCACAAAATAAAATAAAGATGAGACCTTTGTTTTGATTCATGAGAATTATACACCAAATCATATGTTGTTGATGTGTGTATTGACATGAAACCTGACACCGAATTATAGTTTGCCATCGTTGTGTTGACAGGGAAACTTAAACACTAAATTACATGTAGGTTGACACCAAAACTTAGAAATAAAAGTTCACCTTTTTATGCAAATATTACATAGACAAATAAGTTCATTTTTCTTTGTTGTTATGTTCACAACACAAATATAACATGAAATAAAAAGATTAGTAAAAGAATCATATTTTATTAAGAAATATGATCTACATAAAAAAAACATATTTTTATTAAGAGATATGTTTTACATTTAAAACATATCTTTAATGTATTATTAGAAAACTTACATTTTTCCAATGTTATAAAAATGAATCAAAGGAAATTTACATTTTTATGTTATAAAAAAAGAAAACGGAAATTTACATTTTCATGTTATAAAAAAAATAAAGTAAAGAAAAAGGACATTTTTATGTTATAAAAATAAAGTAAAGAAAAAGTACATTTTTATGTTATAAAAATGAATTAGAGAATAAGTACATTTTTATGTCTTAAAAATGAATTAGACAAAAAGTACATTTATTTACATTTGGTGTGAGTTAACAAGGAAACTAAAAAGGAATAAAAAGAATTTACTTTATTTACATTTCCTTATGTAAATAGAAAGAACAAGTTTATGATGACATTTTTATTTACAATTTCTTATGTAAATAAAAAGAACATATTTATAATAAAAGCTCATATTTACATTAAGTTAAATAAATAAGGAAATGAAACCATTTATTTACATTGTAGCGTAAATAAATAAGAAGAAGTGAAAATCACGTTTATGCACATGTAGGATAAAATAAAAACACCATTTTAAATAAGTGAGTTTTTATTTGCAAACCAGTTGCAAATAAAAATATGAATTTATGAAACACATTTTTACCATCATGACAAGATGCGATAAAAGAGTAGAAATTAGAAATGTTAATATTATCGACACTTAGGGTGCGATAAAAAGAATAAATTAAATAGTTGAAATCGCTAAACGATTTATATTTATAAATGTTTATATATATTAATATAAATATAAAATTTGACGAAACGCGCGCGGAAGTTTGCGTATCGGCAATCGTAACTTTAAAAGATTATACTGAAAGATCCGACCGTTGGATTTTCCCAAAACTGGAACCTTTAGGACTGCTTTGGGAAGAGCTTTCCAACGATATAAATTTCATCAAAATCCGACGGTTAGATTTTAAGATATGTGTAAATCAAAATGTGGTAAAAATAGCGCCAGAGCCGCCCACTGACCCGAAGCGACGTTTATTTATTTTGAGCTATTTTCAAATAAATAAAAATAGCGATAAATAGTTATAAATATATATGAAATGTTTTAAATGATAATTATGCGACAATTATTTGAAAAGACCGAGTTTAACTCATTTCAAATAATTGCACGGCGATTAAATCAAAGATATAAGAAGACGATGGTTGAAGACCGACGATGTTCACATCGAATGGACGACGACTACTGATGCCTTGGCCAGACTTGCTCCTAGGACGGGGTTGAAGCAGTAGTTGTCTGGACGTGTGTGTTGGTCGTGGGGATAAGCGAGCACCTTTTTGATGTCTCCGGTTTCGTTCAGACCCAGAACGGACTTGTAAATGGATGCGTGGCTGACGTTGGAGTTCATTTCATGTAATTAAATCGACTTGTATTAATATATGTCTGTTTGGTGGTGGAGAATTTACACTCTAATTAACACCCTGGTATATAGTAACAGTTGTCGATCACATGGCGTGAATTGTCAATGTGGAACGCCAAGATGCAATGATCAAGGCTTTGTTGAAAAGCAGGCATTGTCGTTGATGATCAAAGCATGGCGTGGTTAGGCATAGCTTTGTGTATAGCGTGACTTCGCGAGCCTCACACCCCGGTATGAGTCAAAAATGGGACTAGGGCTGCAGGGAGTGCACACGTTTCTTTCTAGCTAGGGTTAGTGTCAGTGCTTAAACTGGCTGGCATTTTACTTATGTGGATGTTGGATTGAGGTACCTCGGTTTTTATAGGCCGGAAGTGGTCATACTATAGGTTCAAAGGAACCGGGAAACGTGTGTTCAGGAATTGCCAATCCACTACCATAAGGTGGGGACCGGCCCTGAAGATCCAAGGGTTCACTGCGGGGGATCCTGAGGCATTTGCTAGAGTGTCTCGAATCAGAAGAGGACGATCCCTAGCCTCGATTTCATGATAGAAAACCAATTTCCAATACGACATTTCGGTCTTGATTGTAAACTTATATACGGCGACATAGTAGGATGGGGTACTATGCCGCCTAGGATTGATACATTTATATTAAAGTATTTTAATACTGCTTAGACACTAATGATAAAATTAAAATATTATTTTACACATATTAAGCATGTTTGATCATCATAAGGGAAAACTCTATCCTCCTGTGTGCGTTGCATTATGTGATAGGACTTTAGTCTTATGATGATTTCATTTTTTTCAAAATTCATTTCGTTGTTTTTATATAAACTTTATTAAATTATGCACTGGCAATCCAATGGAGTAAACCCGTTCTGCGTTAGCGGCGTGGTCCTGTGATTCGCCATAATGTCAGCTAGTATAGAAAGATTTCTCATACCAGTCCCACGACTGACTCGATGTTTGTTTCACTTTGCAAACTCGGGTGCCCTCTCTTTACACGGGCAACCAAGTGACAGGTTCTTAGGGAGACATTTTCTGGATTTGAAGACTACTTGGAAGGAGAAGGCGAAGACTCTCTTCTATCTTTATCTTTTGCTTTAAGAGACTTTATTCTATCTTGGATTTTGTTGTACGTTTGGAGTTGGAACTTATTTCCTTTGATTCAGACTTTTATTTTGCTAAGTTGTATCCTGTAAACTGCGTGCTCTATGGTTCTGTTAATGTGATGTTTATGACTAATGTCTTTCCGCTGCAATAATTATGTGTTATGATATCATCTGAGATCTGTTGTTGTTATAAATATGTTGTATTCCAAATGATTACCTTTACTTTCGGTCTACGGAAGTTTGGGGTCATCACAATTGGTATCAGAGCTTAAGGTTAACCTTAACTTTGGAATATAACATATTTAGAACAATTCGTCTAGATAGAATCCACATTATTCTAAGGCGAGTTGGTTATTAGAGGTAGGACTAGTAATGTCCTCGAATGAGCACAGCAGAATAGCACATATTTATAAGTCATTACATCTTGGTCTTTTCATCTTGTCCTTACCTTATCTTTTCTTGAAATTTTTCATTTCGGTTGGTCTGACTCTTTCCTTGATGGTACAGACTGATTTAAATGGATACTAGAGCAAGAACAGCCTGGAGCGGAGCCCGAGGTGGAACTCGAGGCGGGTCCAGAGGAGGAGCCTGAGGGGGAGACAGAGGACAAACTAGATACGAGATCCCCATCACTTAGGAACAACATACTTCAGAGGTCGTAGCACAACCACCTCCACCTCCACAGCCCTTCGACTTGGAGAGAATGTCAAAGAAATTCAGAAACCTAGGAGGTGTACCTTTCATGGGGCGAGAGTCTGTGATTCAGGCAGAGGCATGGCTTAAAGATTGTGCAGAAGATCAGCGAAAGCGTTTCCTGGATGTATGGTAAATAAAGGATGAAGCCGGGCATTGGTGGGATATGGTCAAGATCTGCAATGACGTGGCCAATATGTCTTGGGCCAAATTTAAGGAACTTTTCAATGAGAAATATGTATCCCCACAAGCTAGAGAGCGTCTGCGCGAGCAGTTCATTAACCTACAGCAAGGGAATATGACCATTTCTGAGTATGTGAGAAATTTTGATGAGCTTTCACGATATGCTCCTGGGTTGGTTCAAGATCCGCTAGAGAAGAATAAAATTTTTATCAACGGTCTATCAAAGAAATATTTGAACCGAGTCACTGCTCATATCAAACTTCCATTCAATGAAGTAATAGAGATGGTGTGCCGCTACGAGGAAAATGACGAGTCTGGACCGTAGGATAGAGTGAAAAGCCAATGCAACAACCAAAAGGAACAGGCTAACAAGAAACCGGAGGCAAGCAATTCTGCTGTCGCTAAGCCCCAAGGGAAGAAGAGGGACATGAGCAAGGTGACATGCTACAACTGCGGCAAGATTGGAAATTTTGATTACGAATGTAGAGCACCTAAAAAGGTCAAGAGAAATGATTCGGGCCCTAGTCAGAACCGTGGTCAGAGTTCCCAGATTCGTGGCCAGAGTTCTCAAGACAAGAGGGAAGCTACAATTGTCATCAAAAGGGGCACATTAAGGAAAACTGCCCACTGCTAAAGAATGCTCAGGTGGCACATGTTTATGAGGGAGCAGATGCACCAGCTTCGACCGAGGGGCCTGGTAAACCCGAGGTCTTAGGAGGTACTCTTAATAATAAAGACATTCCTATTACTGTCCTATTTGACACTGGTGCAACATGAAGTTTTATCTCTAATGATGCAATTAAAAAGTTAAAACTGAAACCAAGAAAACTCAAAAATTTGATTAGAGCTAATAGTCCGATAGGAGGTTCTCTTATTCTTGATCAGCATTGTAGAGTACCTATTTCTTACTCTTGCTACCAGTTCCCCTTTGACTTGATCTTAATGAATTTCTCCTGTTATGATGTCATACTGGGGATTGATTGGCTAACAAAGTATGAGGCTGAGTTAATATGTGCGGAGAGGATCATCAAAGTTAAAACTAAGCTTGGAAACATTACTATCCCATGTCATGGCTCAGCCACCGACAGAAAAGCATTCTGGTCTTCTCTAGAAATTGCCCCTACTTCTATTAAGGATATCCCTGTCGTCAAAGAGAACGCTGATGTATTCAAAGAGGTTGAGGGCTTACCTCCGCGTAGAGAAATCAGCTTCAGAATTGATTTAGCTCCGAATGCAAGGCCTGTTGTACATCCTATTCAGAGAATGTCTCCAAAAGAAAAAGAGGAGCTGAGAAATCAAACCAAGCAACTTTTGTGGAAGGGTCTGATCAGGCCTAGCTTCTTAGAATGGGGTGCAGTAGTGGTGTTCGTCCCGAAATCTGACGGTACACTCAGGCTATGTGTGGATTACCGTGATTTCAACAAACAAACATTGAAAAATAAATACCCACTACCGCGTATTTATGACTTACTTGACCGCTTGCATGGAGAACGAGTATTCTCTAGGATGGACCTAGCTACAGGCTTCCATTAACTTCGCATTGCAGAAGAGTGTGTGCCTTTAACTGCTTTCAGAGGACCGGATATCTTTTATGAATGGCTAGTAATGCCCTTCGGTCTATGTAATGCTCCAGCATACTTTGTTGATCTGATGAATAGAGTGTTCAGAGATGTTTTAAATAAATTTGTGCTCGTGTTCATCGATGACATCCTCATCTTTTCTAAATCCACTGCTGAGCACGAACATCATTTGAGAGAAGCCTTGGAAATTTTGCGAAGAAATGTGCTGAAAGCAAAATTTTCCAAATGCATATTCTGGCAAGAAGAGGTGAAATTCCTCGGCCATGTTGTATCAAAGGAAGGCATTTCAGTAGATCCAGAAAAGATCTCAGCCATCCAAGAGTGGAAACAGCCTAGAACTCCCACAGAGGTCGGAAGTTTCTTAGGACTGGCTGGCTATTATCGGAAATTTGTCAAAGATTTTTCGAAGGTAGTTTGTCCATTGACAAACCTGACCAAAAAGCATATGAAATTCATTTGGACACCGGAATGCGATACAGCTTTCCAAGAGCTAAAAAAGAGGTTGACCAATGCTCCTGTGTTGACCATCATAGATGGCAATCGGGATTTGAAGGTCTGGACCGACGCTTCTAAACAAGGTTGTTTCTTTTACACATCAACATGTCAGAGATAACATTTTCCTTTAATGTCTAATCTCATTTTAACATGTAATCCCTTATTTATTTAAGATATTAGTGCAGTGCTGATGCAAAGAGGCAGAGTAGTCACATATGCTAGACGCCAGCTGAAACCGCATGAGAAGAATTACGCCACGCATGATCTTGAGCTAATGGCTATTGTGTTTGCTCTTAAAATATGGAGGCATTATCTCTTGGGTGAGAAGTTCGAAATTTACACGGATCACAAGTCCTTGAAGCATATTTTTACCCAAAGAGATTTGAATATGAGGCAGCAACGCTGGGTTGAATTTCTTGCATCATATGACCTGGATATCCTATATACTCCGGGAAAAGCCAACGTTGTAGCCGATGCGCTCAGTAGAAAGAATGCAGATAGCAACAATCTCATTCTCGCCAGTCTAATTATCACTACTACTTTGATTGATAAAATTTCTGCTCTTCAGAAGAATGATAAATTTATTCAGAAGCTTTGTGAGTGAGTTCGATAGGGCGAGGCCTCAAGTTACCAAATTGACAGTAATGGGACCCTTAGATTGCAAGGGCGAATTTGTGTGCCAGACATTGCTGAGCTTAAAAGAGAAGTTATGGATGAGTGCCACAAATCTAAAATCAGCGTCCATCCAGGTGTAAACAAGATGTACCATGATCTTAAGCGCACCTTTTGGTGGAAAGAGATGAAGAGAGATATTTCTATTTGCGTTGCCAGATGTCCCACTTGTCAGCAAGTTAAAAATGATCAACATAAGTTGGCCGGTTTGTTACAACCGTTGGAAGTGGGAGGAAATTTCTATGGACTTTATAGATGGCTTTCCCCGAAGCAAAAAAGGCAACGATAGTATATGGGTGATAGTAGACCGCTTAGCAAAGTCTGCCCATTTCATACCTGTTCGGTCCAATAGAACAGCTCGTAGTTTGGCACAACTTTATTTTAAACAGATTGTCAGACTACATGGGACTCCCAAAGCATTGTTAGTGATCAGGATCCTATATTTACAAGCAAATTCTGGGAAGCTTTCCAAGAAGAGCTTCGGACCAAGTTGAATCTGAGCTCTACCTATCATCCTCAGAAAGATGGCCAGACTGAGAGGGTGAACCGTGTTTTAGAAGACTTGTTGCGAGCTCGCATTCTTGATTATGGAGGTTCATGGGAGGATCACTTGCACTTGGTGGAATTCTCCTATAATAATAGCTACCAAGCAAAATTGAAGAAGTCACCGTTTGAATTACTATATGGCAGGCCATGCAGATCTCCGGCATGTTGGGTGGAGTCAGGCAATTGACTAGTCTTGGGCCCCGACATGGTTCGAGAAGCATCGGATAAGTTTGACTTGATTAAGAAGCGCTTGCTGACTGCTTAGAGACGACAGAAGAGCTATGCAGACCAGCGAAGAAGAAATTTAGAATTCTTTATGGATGATCGAGTATACTTGAAGGTTTCTCCTTTGAGAGGCGTGATTCGCTTTGGGAAGACGGGAAAATTGGCACCGAGATTCATTGGTCCATTCCCTATTCTCGAAAGGATTGGTACTCTCGCTTATAGAGTGTAGCTGCCTGACTGGTTGCCAGGGGTGCATGATGTATTTCATGTGTCTCAACTCCGCAAGCATGTGCATGATCCAGATCTGATCGAGGATGAATTATATCAACAGGTCCTAGATATTGCTCTGAATCTAACGGTTAAAAAAGAACCGATAAAGATCATTGGCAAAGAAACCAAAATTTTGAGGAACAAGAGGATCAACCTAGTCAAGGATCAATGGAGTGGGCATCCTAGAGACTATACTTGGGAGACAGAGGATAGCATCAAAAAGGCTTACCCCAAGTGCAGAGTGGATATCTCCGAGTAACTTTTGTATTAAGGTACATTTACCACAATTTACATTTTCCGTCATGTTTCCTACTTTACTTTGTTTCATTTTCGAGGATGAAAAACTCTTAAGTGGGGGAGATTATAACGACCTGGAAAATCCGAACCAATTTAAAATTTTTATTTTAAATAATTTGGTGGAAAATGTGGCAGAAATTAAAATTTTCATTTTTAAATAATATTAAAGCCAGTGAAAATAGTCAAATTTCAAACGATCTCTGTTTTCGACGAAACTACTTTTGTTGGAACCGGAATGTCAAATTATTGCTAGGTTTCAATTTTTAGAATTTTTTGAATTAATGTGAGTGTGGCGAAGGAAAATGTGTTTTGTCGGTTTCAGTCAAATTTAATCGACTGAAAAATAGACATTTTTCAAACAGTCTCAGAATTCGATGAAATCAATTTTGTTAGGACCATATCGTCACAACAAAGACAAATATATTTTTTCCGGATTTTTCTGAGTTCGTATGTGACCTCGGTGAATTTATTTATACGAGCAAATTAAATTTATAAAGGATTTAATTATTAATTTAAATAATTCAAGCCACAGACGGCCATTTGGGCTGACGGGACATGGTCCGTTGGATCCGGAATATGGGTTATTGGCTATGGGCACCTTCTACTGGACTGGAATTGGACCGGTTTAAAAGATATGGATTTATTTGTAAAAATACATTGAAAAGATTATAAAAATCAAAGAAAATAAAACCCTAAACACTATTCACAATCTTCTACAGCCTCCACCCATCGTTTCAACGGCCGAAATTGTTCTAAACTTCTCCTCCTAATTTCTTCTTCATCCCAACGAATTAGAATTCAACCCGTACACCACGTCGAAGCTCTTCTCTCCCTCTTCCTTTCTATACCACTTGATCAACCTGTAGTGGCCCGAACCCCAAGAATTTCAACCTCAAACCCGACGTGTTTGGAACGCCGCCCAGCCCCAAACCCGCCACCGAGTGGGCCCCCACCTCAGGTGAACAGACGCCGCTCCCCTCCCTTCCACGTGGCGTGTCCTGATCGAGCTCTAGTGTCTCGGTCGGGGAGCAAAATTCTTACCTAGTTTCGAACAGAAGGTGAAAACCACGGCCGTATGTTGTTGAAGAGGAAGAAAGGTTTATTTTGTGATTAATTCATGAATTAATTAACATAAAATATTATCCATCTTAATTTAATCATAACTCGTTCGTTCGAACTCGAAATTTGACGATTTCAGGATCGTCGGGATCGTAATTCAGAGGGCTATTTTTCTATACTGATTCAGCACAGTTCCGAGCTAGTCTAATTTTTTTCCAAATTCAAAGCGGATCTATTCAGAGTTCAATATCTGTGAGAATTCTAATTTATTAAATTAATTATAATTATGAAATCACGATCGGTATGTTATTATTTCTGATCTACGATGTTGTGATTGTTGTAGGGTTGTTAAGATGTGTTGTGATGTCATGATATAGCCACGTTGGTTTAGATCTTTAAATTCTGATGTAATCTCTATAAAGTTCTCTTCTTTATTATTTTATTTTTATTTTATTTTTATTTCTTTCCAGAAATGAAAAATTGAATTTTTATTTTGATTTACTAAATAAAGTTTGAATTTTTATTTTGTTTTACAAAATAAAAGAAAGTTAGAATACTTTGAAATAAAATGAAAAAGTTGGATTTATATTTTGATTTACAAAATAAAAAGAAAAGTGAATCTTTATTTTGATTAACAGATTTAAAGTTGAATCTTTGTTTTGTTTTATGGTTTGTAAAATAAAGAAAGTTTAAATCTTTATTTTTGATTCACAACATAAAATGAAAAGTTTAATCTTTATTTGGATTAACAAAATAAGAGAAAGGTAAATCTTTACTTTTGATTCACAAAATAAATGAAAGTTTGAATTTTTATTTTGATTTGCAAAATAAACAAAAAGGTTGAATCTTTATTTTGTTCTATGATTAATAAAATAAGGAATGTTTAAATCTTTTAAATTTTAATTAAAAGATAAATAAAGACTAGATATTTTATTTTGATTCACAAAATAAAATAAAGATGAGACCTTTGTTTTGATTCATGAGAATTATACACCAAATCATATGTTGTTGATGTGTGTGTTGACATGAAACCTGACACCGAATTATAGTTTGCCTTCGTTGTGTTGACATGGAAACTTAAACACTAAATTACATGTAGGTTAGCACCAAAACTTAGAAATAAAAGTTCACCTTTTTATGCAAATATTACACAGACAAATAAGTTCATTTTTCTTTGTTGTTATGTTCACAACACAAATATAACATGAAATAAAAAGAGTAGTTAAAGAATCATATTTTATTAAGAAATATGATCTACATAAAAAAAACATATTTTTATTAAGAGATATGTTTTACATTTAAAACATATCTTTAATGTAATATTAGAAAATTTAGATTTTTCCAATGTTATAAAAAAAGAAAAAGGAAATTTATATTTTCATGTTATAAAAAAATAATGTAAAGAAAAAGTACATTTTTATGTTATAAAAATAAAGTAAAGAAAAAGTACATTTTTATGTTATAAAAATGAATTTGAGAAGAAGTACATTTTTATGTGTTAAAAATGAATTAGACAAAAAGGACATTTATTTACATTTGGTGTGAGTAAACAAGGAAACTAAAAAGGAATAAAAAGAATTTACTTTATTTACATTTCCTTATGTAAATAGAAAGAACAAGTTTACGATGACATTTTTATTTACAATTTCTTATGTAAATAAAAAGAACATATTTATAATAAAAGCACTTATTTACATTTAGTTAAATAAATAAGGAAATGAAACCATTTATTTACATTGTAGCGTAAATAAATAAGAAGAAGTGAAAATCACGTTTATGCACATGTAGAATAAAATAAAAACACGATTTTAAATAAGTGGGTTTTTATTTGCAAACCAGTTGCAAATAAAAATATGAATTTATGAAGCACATTTTTACCATCATGACAAGATGCGATAAAAGAGTAGAAATTAGAAATGTTAATTTTATTGTCACTTAGGGTGCGATAAAAAGAAGAAATTAAATAGTTGAAATCGCTAAACGATTTATATTTATACATGTTTTTATATATTAATATAAATTTAAAATTTGACGAAACGCGCACGGCAGTTCGCGTATCGGCAATCATAACTTTAAACGACTATACCGAAAGATCCGACCGTTGGATGTTCCCAAAACTGGAACCGTTAGGACCTCTTTGGGAAGAGCTTTCCAACGATATAAATTTCATCAAAATCCGACGGTTAGATTTTAAGATATGTGTAAATCAAAATGTGATAAAAACAGCGCCAGGGCCGCCCACTGACCCGAAGCGTCGTTTATTTATTTTGAGCTATTTTAAAATAAATAAAAATAGTGATAAATAGTTATAAATATATATGAAATATTTTAAATGATAATTATGCGATAATTATTTGAAAAGACCGAGTTTAACTCATTTCAAATAATTACACGGTGATTAAATCAAAGATATAAGAAGACGATGGTTGAAGACCGGCGATCTTCACATCGAATGGGCGACGACTACTGATGCCTTGGACTGACTTGCTCCCAGGACGGGGTTGAAGCAGTAGTTGTCCGGACGTGTGTGTTGGTCATGCGGATAAGCGAGCGCCTTTTTGGTGTCTCCAGTTTCGTTTAAACCCAGAACGGACTTGTAAATGGATGCATGTCTGACGTTGGAATTCATTTCATGTACTTAAATCGACTTGTGTTAATATATGTCTATTTGGTGGTGGAGAATTTATTCTCTACTTAACACTCGGGTAGATAGTAATAGTTGTCGATCACATGGCGTGAATTGTCAATGCGGCATGCCAAGATGCAATGATCAAGGCTTTGTTGAAAAGCAGGCCTTGTGGTTGATGATCAAAGCCTAGCCTGGTTAGGCATAGCTTTGTGTATAGCGTGACTTCGCGAGCCTCACACCCCAGTATGAGTCAAAAATGGGATTAGGACTGCAGGGAGTGCACACGTTTCTTTCTAGCTAGGGGTAGTGTCGGTGCTTAAACTGGCTGGCATTTTACTTATGTGGATGTTGGATTGAGGTACCTCGGTTTTTATAGGCCGGAAGTGGTCATACTATAGGTTCAAAGGGACAGGGAAACGTGCGTTCAAGAATTGCCAATCCACTACCATTAGGTGGGGACCGGCCCTGAAGATCCACGGGTTCACTGCAGGGGATCCTAAGGCATTTCTAGAGTGTCTCGAATCGGAAGAGGATGATCCCTAGCCTCGATTTCGTGACAGAAAACCAATTTCCAATACGACATTTCGGTCTTGATTGTAAACTTATATACGGCGACATAGTAGGATGGAGTACTCTGCCGTTTAGGATTGATACATTTATACTAAAGTATTTTAATACTGCTTGGACACTAATGATAATATTAAAATTTTATTTTACACGTATTAAGCATGTTTGATCATCATAAGGGAAAACTCTATCCTCTTGTGTGCGTTGCATTGTGTGATAGGACTTGAGTCTTATGATGATTTCATTTTTTTCAAAAGTCATTTCGTTGTTTTTGTATAAACTTTATTAAATTATGCACTGGCAATCCAATGGAGTAAACCCGTTCCGCGTTAGCGGCGTGGTCCTGTGATTGGCCATAATGTCAGCTAGTATAGAAAGATTTCTCATACCAGTCCCACGATTGAATCGATGTTTGTTTCACTTTGCAAACTCGGGTACCCTCTCTTTACACGGGCAGCCAAGTGACAGGTTCTTAAGGAGACATTTTCTGGATTTGAAGACTACTTGGAAGGAGAAGGCGAAGACTCTCTTTTATCATTATCTTTTGCTTTTAGAGACTTTATTCTATCTTGGATTTTGATGTACGTTTGGAGTTGGAACTTATTTCCTTTGATTCAGACTTTTATTTTGCTAAGTTGTATCCTGTAAACTGCATACTCTGTGTTTCTGTTAATGTGATGTTTATGAATTATATCTTTCCGCTACAATAATTATGTGTTATGATATCATCTGAGATCTGTTGTTGTTATAAATATGTTGTATTCCAAATGATTACCCTTACTTTCGGTCTACGGAAGTTTGGGGTCATCACACTCCCCCTCCTTATTGTGCCGCTGTGACCCCACCCACCCATCTCCTCCTTCCCCTTTAGACATTAGCAAACCCCAAACCCCCCAAATCCCTAAAAACCGACGCCTCCAGATGATGTAGGCCTCGCCGCCTGCCCATGCCCCTATGCCCTCCTCAGACCACCTCCGACGACTGCTGCACCCCCCTCCTCTGATAACGGTGAGTGTTTGTATTATAGGAGTGTAACGGCCCGGGAAATTTGACGCTCAAATTTTTAACAATAATACATAATCCCGCATCACTTGCCAAAAATCCAAGTATCGAACCCCGACTGTTAATAGAAAGAAGTTAGAGGGTGAGACAAGAAATAAAGAAATGTTAGAATAGAAGAAAAAGAAGAACACATCAGAATCTCAAAGCGGAACGAATAAACGACAAATCTATAAGGTCAGAAAATGTGCCTGAAAGTTATCAAACGGCTGACAGTAGCTTACCCGATTGAAATCAAGGATCCTCCGTGAATTACGCTACCATTTTGCACAAAATGCCAAAATCTATTCAGGCTTGGTATCATCGTTCACAAATAAAATATAATATATCAAATTTCTTTATACAAAAAGAAACTGTATATATACATACGAATCATCAGAGTACATCATATATCAGACACAGCGGAATTAACTTTTAATAACTAACGGTGAAGCCTCCTGCTTCCTGCTCTTGAAACTCCAAGCGAAACTTAACCTGGAAATATACTCAGCCTGACCTGAGCACATTTGAAGCAAAGCAAAATACACCGGGTCAGTCTGGAATACTTTCAGTGATAAATTCACAACACAACAACTTATTTAACTATGGAAATCCTTTTTAAATAAAAGGATAATAGTAAGACCAGTCCACATATAAACACGGACGGTTTTTACCTTATTATAACCCAAACTATCTTCGAAATCAATATCTTATTCTGATATTACAATAGTGTCTATCAACCCACAAATAAATAATAATCTAGTAGAACGCTTGTGAAACGACCCGAACTTCCCCGTGAAGGAAAGCACGGATTGAGTTGAGAACACGACAAATCAGAACACAAACAGAAGAACAATTCATTGTTAATTACAATAATTCCATCAAAATACAAGAATATACAGAGTATGAATAAATATTGTACATTCGATAAATATCAGAAATTACAATACATTACAGTAGCGGAAAATAGTACAAAACACAACTGAAAGAGATATACGGATACAGAGCTTTCCGGATATCATTCCAGCTGTAAACCAGGTTCCTGTGAATATAAATCTGCAAAACCAAAACTACTAGCTGCCCATGTGGAAATAGGGGCACCGAGAGTTTAGGTTGAAACAATAAACTCCAAGTCAGTCATATGACTGGTGTGAGAACTAAAATAGTTATTAATCTTTATTTTAAAGTTAGGTAAATCAAGGGACCACGCCGTATAACACGGAACAGGTTTCCTCCCAAGAATACCAGTGCATAAAACAACAGCACAATGCTAAATAAAGAACAATAAAGCTATTATAAGACCCATGTCCCATCACACAATGCAACACAAGCCGGAGGATAAGGTTTTACCTTATAATAGCCAAAGAATGCTTGATACGCTAAATCTCATCATTTATTATTACTATAAGTGTATAGCGTCAAAACAATTTCAATCATAAGTATCAATCATAGATGACATAAGTGCCCCATACCACTATGTCGACATATATAGGTTCTACAACTAAAACCGAATGTCTCGTATTTGAAATTGGATTTCCCTCTATGAACCGAGGCAAGGGATCATCCTCACCGCTTCAAGACGCTCTAACCCGTGTCTCAGGAACAGAGTGCATCGTCCCTTGGATCGTCAGGGCCTGTCCACCGATGTGGATTAAAATGCCTGAACACTGCGTTTCCCTACCTTTTGGGGCGTCAATGAGCCAAATGACTCCATCGGCTCCATATAGTCACCGATGTATCTGAGGCACCTCGCAACAGCACCAACCACACAGGTGAAAATAATATAAATGTCAGGGTTGGTAGGTCCCTAACACCACCCTAGCTAGTAGGAAATGCATGCCCTCCCTGAGGTCCTTCTCCCGTTTCTGGTTCACAACCGGGGTGTGAGGCTCGCGAATTAACGCTACACAAAGCTATGCCACATAGGCCGTGCTTTGATCATCAACCACAAGACTCTGCTTTTCAACAGAAGCCTTGATCATTTGCATCTTAGCATGCCATACAGGCAAACCACTCCATGCAACCGATATCCATCAATCACACAGAATGATATCCAATGTCAGACACACAGTCCATTTACAAGTCTGTTCTGGGTCTGAACGAAACCAGTTTATTTTGAATCATGTACATTCATTTGAACTTTGAAATCGAATTTTCAAACTACCGCGCCATTTTCAATTCCTTTTATAATTATAAATAATTATTTATATTCTAACGACGATTCAAATAAATATACATGTTCTAATTCTATTCAAAATAAATTCTCGTCGTTATTATTTAAAATAATTCATTTTAAATATTCGAATTTTATTATAATTTCCAAAATAAAAAATTTAAATTGGCTCGGATTTCCGGGCCATTATAGCTTGCATCTCACACTCTACATGTATAGTATATAATCAAAAACCGCGGGCACTTATTGGAAATTGGATTCCGACTATGACATGGTATGGGACCACCTGCCGTTAGTGTATCTCTAGAGGCGAATACACTAGGTTCAACAAGAACGTCTTGCAACCCGACCCACACATGACCGACCACTCATTTCGCTTGAGTGTATCGAATGTATATCACCAACGGTTGAGATCAGCAACCGTTTCCCAAAAAGGGACAGCATCGATAGATTAAAGAAACAAAAGGAATTTCTCTAGATAAGTGATTATACACCCTAATAGGAGCGACCCACATAGCCATGTTGTCTGCCCGATTTTTGTCATTTCCCAGTTGATGAGGCTTGAGGTTTAAATTAACTTTTAGAACATCTGGCCACCATTCACTTTGAATGCCACATCATCAAATCCGCCAGATATCACTAATTGACGTCCACAAAAATACTCTAGTGGTTAAGCTAAGAGAACCGTCGTCCTCCGCCACCCACAATGGTATGTTTGAAGAAATCAACGTATGTGATCCCTTTGGAAATACTCTGTCAGACACTAGTCCATACAAGTCATCCAGGAATAGGATGAACCGAAGGCACTCTCCTACCGCATCCTATATAGGAATCACCTCGAGGATCAGTAGCGAGAAGTCCTTGCAATCCGTAGATTTCAACTATGGAAGAACCCTAGTATATCTCTGCGTCGACTCAGAGATTGTAAGTGGTTCTTCCATTTATTAAGATCTATGGCCTTCAATGCTCCATCTTTATCGTCTGCCAATTAGTCACGTTCGTGTTGTTGATTCGAAGTGGTTTTGGGTCTAGTTACCATCCTGGTCTCTTCGAAACAACACGTAAAAAGGTAAATAGACTATTTCATTCGATAGTCGGTTGTTTGACTGTCAAATCTTAACAGTGTTGTTAAGTACATTGGCAGCTCAGGTCATTTATTTTGAAATACTTCATTAATCTATTTCATCGATTTCATAATCTTATCTCGACAAACTCTTTAGGTTTATTACTTGGAAAATATTAATCAATACTTGCTTTCGAATAATTTATTTATCAAACTCACTTTTATTTCCTATGTTCGAAAATATTCTTGTATATTCTATAAAACATCTTTATTCTCTTTTAATCTTGAAACATCGTTTTAATTATCGAAACATCTACTATATTTTCTTATCTTTGCCAAAATCGCTATCGTTTCATAAAACCACTCTCCATTGTATGTACCTTTAGTAATATCGATATATATACACTTAACAAGTTAATATAAGTTTATCTTACCAATCTTATAGGTTATAATATCGTCAAGTGACGTATTTCTTATAAAATAACCTTAAATGAATTTTTTAACTTTATTACAATTGCGCTTTTGGAACTTTTAGTTTTATTTCCAGTATACGATTACATTTCAAACCAATGTCATTCTTTACTTCTCATCTTTAATGAAAACATAACTAATCGACTTATTTCTTTGAATAAATGCGCTTGCCAAAGCATGTCATTTCATCACTTCAGTAATATTGTTACATAATTAGTTACCTTATACAAGTATAATCATAATTCGTATCATACCCAAATGGTACACTGCTTATTTTAAAACCCAAATGGTTTTATTATATTTCTAAACCTTTACAGATAAATATTTGTAATATTTTCCTTAACAAGTTATTTTCAACATCCTCTACCCTTACAAACCAATATTATCTTTTGATAATAGTGAAGCCATTCAAGTTGGGGTATTTTAATTACCTCTTAGACCTTGACCGACAACGTTCTTATCGTAAGACAATAAAAGTTTACAGCCAAAACTCTGATATTACATTCCCACTTCCATTTACAATGATTTAAAAAAAAACATTTCCTTTGATTTTGAAACGACCCGTGACTTCCCCGTAAAGGAAAGCGTCGGATAGTTCGAGAACAAGCCACAACATAACTCATACAAAAGAACATTTCATTGTATATTACAACAATGCATCAGATTACAAGAGTATACAGAGTATTAATGAATAAATATACACATAAATATCAGAGATTTAAATTACATTTAAATACATAGCAGCGGAGAATAATACAATACACAACTAGAAGAGATATACGGATACAAAGCTTTCCGGATATCATTCCAGCTGTAAACCAGGATCCTGTGAATATAAATCTGCAAAACCAAAACTACTAGCTGCCCATGTCAAAATAAGGGCACCCAGAGTTTAGGTTAAAACAATAAACTCCCGGTCAGTCATGTGACTGGTGTGAGAACTAAAACAGTTATTAATCTTTATCTCTAAAGTTCGGTAAATCAAGGGACCACGCCGTATAACACGGAACGGGTTTCCTCCCAAGAATACCAGTGCATAAAACAAACAACGCAATGCTAAATAAAGAAAAATGAAGCTGTTATAAGACCCAGGTCCCATCACACAATGCAACGCAAGCCGGAGGATAGGGTTTTTACCTTATAACAGCCAAAGCATGCTTGATACGTTTAAAACACATTATTTGATACTATTATAAGTGCATAGTGTGTAAAACAACTTCAAATCATAAGTATCAATCATAGGCGGCATGAGCGCCCCATCCCACTATGTCACCATACTAGGTTCTACAATTAAAACCGCAAATGTCACGTATTTGGAAATTGGATTTCCATCTATGAACCGAGGCAAAAGATAGTCCTCAACCGATTCGAGACAATCTAGCCCATGTCTCCGGAGCAGCCGCAACTGCCCCTTAGATCGTCAGGGCCGGTCCACCGATGTGGATTATAGTGCCTGAACAACACGTTTCTCCGCCCTTTGGGGCGTAAATGAGCCAACTAAATGACTCCATCGGTTCGAGAACGACCGATCAATCCGAGGCGCCTCGCAATAGCAACAACCACATAAGTCAAACTCGTCAGGGCGTGTAAAACCACTGACGCCACTTCTAGCTAGAAAGAAACGCAAGTCCTCCCTGAGGTCCGTCTCCCGTTTTTGGTTCATACCGGGAGTGAAACACGCGAGGTAAACGTTACACAAAGCTACGCCACAAAGGCCGTGCTTTGATCATCACCACAAGACTTTGCTTTTCAACAGAAGCCTCGATCAATTGCCACTTAGGCATGCCACACAGGCAATTCACTCCATGCGTTTGATATCCATCAATATATAACCCCTGAGCTCGTACGTCTCAGAGAAGGGCGTTAAGCAAGAGAATAAATTCTCCGCCGCCAAACAGATATATATTTAATAGAAATCAATCACACAGACTAAAGTCCAATGTCAGACACACAGTCCATTTACAAGTCCGTTCTAGGTCTGAACGAAACCGGAGGCACCTAGTACCCCGCATATCCATCGATCTCCAAGTACGTCTGGACGATCACCAACTGTTTCCATCTTCTTGGGTGTACAGCCCAATCAAGATCATCAGTAATCACCCAAACGACGTGAAGACTTCCGGTCTTCAACCACCGTCTTCATCTTCGTCACCACGTCGAATCAGTTATTCAGAATGGGATAAACCCGGTCTTTCTGAATAACTCGCGTATATATTATAAAAGTGTTACACAAACACAACATACGCCTCATTCCAATTCAGAATATTCTTTTATTCAAATATTCCTATACTTTGGGAAAAGTTCCCATTAATTTTATCCAAGATAAATTCTTTAAATTTATTCTTTAATCTCCTTTGAATATCAATTCAAACTAGTCGGGATTAGCGAACCACACCGAAGTAATCATTTATGTTATTTTCCAATCCCAAGCTATTCATCCCATGAAGTAAAACTGGTAGTACTTCATATCTAACACCACAGGGTTATCGGCAAATTCAATTACCATTTCACGTTCAAATCAGATTAAAGATTTAACTATCGCCTGGAGCAAAACTGGTGATACTCCATTTTCGATCATTTCAATCTAATTAAAGATTCATTAAAACTCCACTTAGTTTTAATCTTCGGCTGGGTTAAAGAATCAGTGTCATTTAAAACACGGTTCACGATAAACCCAAAATCACATTCCATTAATTATTGGGTTAAAGAACGAGTGTTATTTAAAACACTGTTCACGATAAACCCAAAAATCAATATCACTTCAATTCCAATTAAATATTATTCAATTGGTACACTTCATTAAATCTAAATAAAAAGATTTAATCTTTTCACAACTGGGTTCAAGAACAGTGTTAGTGAAGACACCATTCACGACAAACCCAAATCACATTTGATATTCAATACAAGGCTCTGAATAGAAAATATATCGGCTTATATTCAATATCAAATTCTACGATTAACAAATGTCGTATTGAAATAACGATATAAATGTATATCTTTCAAATTCCCATAACAACATCTATATAATCACGAATTCCAACATCGAAATATTCCGAAGACAATTTCGATTCAAATCCACTCCAATGCAATCATTGGAAATTTTGGTTATTTTTAAAACCCTTTTCAAATTCAATTTATTTATTTAAAAATAAATAGAATTATATTTCTAGTTCAAAACTAGTTCATTTCGATAAAAATCTATTTTTATCTTTTCAAATATGGAGTTTTTCATCCCAATTTTTCCCAAATCATTTCTTATGATTTTACACAAATTATTACTATTTTTAATAATTTTATCTAGGCCCGTACAGTCGATTTCCATCAATGGCCATCGAACTGCACTTACAGCGACCTTTTTCAAATTTGATTTGGACATAATTCCAAATCCAACCGTTAGATTTTGAATTTCTAATATTAATTAGAAAGCTCTTTTCGATACGAACCCAACGGTTCCGGTTTTAGGAGAATCCGACGGTCGGATCTCCCGTAATGTCCGTTTGAAATAAATGGTCGAAATTCACGAACTGCCGCGGCGCGGCGCGTTCTATTCAGGCCATTATATTATATATATAATATATATAATATATATTTCGTCGATTTCTATTTAAAACGAATTATATAAATAGTTTTAAAATCCGTTTCAAAAGCAATCTCAACTTCCATTTCAATTCAAATCAAAATTGAATTCTTCTTTATAAATTCATTTTAAAATTCATTTCTATTCAATTCAAATTTCAATCCAATTTGAATTCATTTCAATTCGCTTTCAATTCAAATTCGAATTCGTTTTCAATTCAATTCATTTCGAAATCGTTTTCAATTCAATTCATTTCGAAATCGTTTTCAGTTCAATTCATTTCGAAATCGTTTTCAATTCAATTCATTTCGAAATCGTTTTCAATTCAATTCATTTCGAAATCGTTTTCAATTCAATTCATTTTGAAATCGTTTTCAATTCAATTCATTTCGAAATCGTTTTAAAATCGATATAAATATCGTTCACGTCAAAATGGCGTCAATCTAATCATCACGGCTTCACATATTTCTATTTTCAAATATTCTATTTCAAATATTTCCTATTATCAAAATATTTGTTATTTCCAAAATATTCTTTATTTTCACGATTGGAATGAGGCCCAATCAATTACCATATAAAGTGAATTATATGGATTTTCATACAACACATGTATATAATAGCAACGATAAATAATCAACCAACAACCAAAGTGCACTACACCGTATAAGCATCAAATATAGATATCTAACGCTTATAACAGCCTGTCAATCAATCGATCGACATATTTAATCAATCAGGATGAGTGAACTTCAAATTTCATCCCAACACCCGTGTGGGGTTTCAAACAATCAAACGCATATTTTATTTGTGCAGTTGGGCGATGTGTAAAATTTATCGACCCAATCAATGTCCTTCAAATAGGTGTACATAAACAAACCGTCTGGTTTGTAAACGAATATTTATTTATTCACATTCACGTTAAAAATTATATTTTTAACGACAAAACATTTTATTTCGACATGAATTTCTATTCAATTCATTTATTCTATAAAATGATATTGTTATTTTTCTAACTTATTTTAGAAAATTTCGGCGGCATAACGGCACGATACTAGAAACGGGACGAGGCCTAGCCTTATCCCCGGTCTAGTGAAGGCCCACGCCATTCACACATCAATCAAAACCATTCATCTCACCAAACAATTCAATTTCAATCAAATAATCTAACTAACTATTCAACCAAACAATTTAACAAACAAGCCATCCATGGTCTGTGGATGACGGGTGTCGGGTGCTACTAAACACCGTCTGCATCCTAGCATATATATATAACTAGAAAAATTAAATTGAAAGGTGAGAAGTTCTCACATATAGCTATCCAATCATCTTGACTCTTCATTTATAGAAGACTTCGCCAATCTCGCCTTTTGTCGCTTTCATTGCTCGTATTCACTACATATGTAAAAATCGAATTTTTACTACGCTATTCAATATATAAAAATCATATTTTTATTTCGAAGTTCAATATATAAAAATCATATTTTTATTGCGAAGTTCAATATATAAAAATCATATTTTTATTTCGAAGTTCAATATATAAAAATCATATTTTTATTGCGAAGTTCAATATATAAAAATCATATTTTTATTGCGAAGTTCAATATATAAAAATCATATTTTTATTTCGAAGTTCAATATATAAAAATCATATTTTTATTGCGAAGTTCAATATATAAAAATCATATTTTTATTTCGAAGTTCAATATATAAAAATTATATTTTTATTGTGAAGTTCAATATATAAAAATTATATTTTTATTGCGAAGTTCGATATATAAAAATCATATTTCAAAAATATAGACTTCGCCTTTTCTAATAAAAAGTTTTCCCCTTTTCTAATAAAAAGTTTTCCTCTTTTCTAATAAAAAGTTTTCCTCTTTTCTAATAAAAAGTTTTCCTCTTTTCTAATAAAGATCAAATCTTTTTCCTTTTAAAGTTAAAACCTTTTCCTTTTTAAAGTTAAAACCTTTTTCTATTTCAAAGTTTAAACCTTTTTCCTATTTCAAAGTTTAAACCTTTTTCCTTTTTAAAGTTAAAACCTTAAAATAAAATCAGTTTTTATTTTCTTTATAAATCAGTTTTTATTTTCTTTATAAATCAGTTTTTAAAATTCCTTTTAAATCAGTTTTTATGGGACTAATTAATTTATATAAATAAAGAAACAAAAATAAACTAATTAAAACTTACAGTGGAAATCGAAAAAGTGGGGGTTTCTTCACGTCGAAGGGGGAGAAAACGGAACGGAGGTGGCTAGGGGGACGGGAGGCTCGGCGGCGCTGGCGTCAGGGAGTGGCGCAGCGGGGTGGTGGCGGAAGCTAGTGGCGGCGGCAGGTCAATGGTGGGCGGTGGTTGCGGATTCGAGGGTTGTGGAGTTTTGAGGGATTCGTGGCCTTCAATGGAGAGGGGGCCGAAGCGACAGGGAGGAGGAGAGGGGGAGAGGGGACTCCGACGGCGGGCGGCGGTCATGGGGCGGGCGGAGGCGTCCTGGCGGCTTCGATTCGAAAGCGGCCCGGGTTTTTTTTTTTTTATTTCTTTCTGATCGGTATGAAGAATAAACGGGGGGGGGGGGGGGTTATGAAAAAGATTTTATATATTTAATTTAATTTTTATTTATTTTATCCCAAGGAGTTGACTTTTTATTCGGCTTCGAAACGAGGCCCACCGACTGTCGCCCATAGCGTTTCACCCCCATTCCGAACACAATAGGATATGTATCGTAAGCTGATTCGGCTGTTACAATCAGTTTTCGTTAAATTTACATTTAAATCACTATATTGAATTTTAAACGTACATTTCAAATTACTGGGGTCACATACTAACTAGAAAAATTCCAGAAAAATATTTTCTAGCCTCGTATTGACGATACGGTCCTAACAAAACTAATTTCGTCGAATTCCGAGACCGTTGGAAAAATGGCCAATTTCCAGTCGATTAAAATCAACTGAAATTGGTCAAACGCGTTTTCCTTTGCCACGCTCACATATTGATTCAGAAAATTATGAAATTTGGAATCTAGCAATAACTTGACCCTGCGGATCCAACAAAAGTGGTTTCGTCGAAATCCGAGGTCATTTGCAAAATGTCCATTTTTAAGGGCCTGAATTCCATAGCGACTATTCAGAATTTTCAACTGGACATATCTTTTGATTCCCGATATGAAATCTTGATTTGTCGGATTCGTTGGAAAGATATCCACAATTAGATTCCATTATTTTTGGTTTCACTAAAATCCGGATTGTTTTGCACCCGGTACATTCAATTGAAGTTTGAAATCGAATTATCGAACTACCGCGCCATTTTCAATTCTATTTATAATTATATATAATTATTTATATTCTAACGACGACGTATATAATAAATACGTTCTAATTCTATTCAAAATAAATTTTCTCGTCGATATTATTTAAAATAATTCATTTTAAATATTCAAAATTCGCTAAAATTGCTAAAATAAAATTTTCAAACTGGCTCGCATTTTGCGGGTTATTACAATCTCCCCCACTTAAAACTTTTCGTCCCCGAAAAGGAACAAAGTCGAAAGTGGTTTGATTAATCAGCTCTACGTTTGATTTGGCTTGCATTCTCCAACTTTTCAGTTTCTGAGAATTTTCAATTCTTCAAAAATTTGGCTAACACCCTAAATTTTCGAAAAATTTCGCCATAACCTCCCCTGCACCGGGAGCATCGGGGAATTTCAAATAGCTTCCCCGGTCCTTCAGATCTCAAAAAGAAAAAGAAAAAGCCAAGCGGCTAGCCAATAGGCTCACAAAATCATCATCACCCAAACAAAACAGGAAATTACGTAGTAAACATGTACCTATTTGTCGGGCAAACAAATTTTATTCTCTGCTCTAGCCTCCTTGCTATGACCTGTTCAATGTTAGTATAGGTATATGCAAGCAAATGCGACCAATTTTCAATACAATTCAATATTTGATTCAATTAGGCTAAATGGTTCAAAATTATCAAACAAATGAACAAACAACACAAACATCAATCAATTAGTGAATTAGAGTTTCAAATTCATTATCTTTGATACATATACAGAAAATCATGTTTTTGATGCCAATTCACAACAATAGGTCCAATCTAATTTTGGTTCTCACACCAGTCTAATGGAAATATATAGAAATCCCACCTTCGAAACACGAACATAAGTTCTGATGATGATCGATCAATCATTAGAACCATCTCCGGGTGTCTAGAGTGTAATTCTATATCTATCCAATATATTAAAATTTCAAATACACGTGGATCAGACGTATACGCAAAATCTTTATATACTGGACTGTCCAACTCAATATAAATAGATAATCAAATACGAATAATTGATTTAAATTTTCAAAACAAAAATTGTTTTCATTTGAAAAATATACTCTTCACACTCGTTCTAGGATACTACTGATCCTATCTCTAACGAGTCATTCTCATTGGATATAGCTAATCCAATATCTGATGAATTTTTTTGTATGGTTCTAATGTGCCTTGTTCTCTGAGCTTTGTAAACCAAAGCTCTGATACCAAATGAAACGACCCGTGACTTCCCCGTAAAGGAAAGCGTCGGATAGTTCGAGAACAAGCCACAACATAACTCATACAAAAGAACATTTCATTGTATATTACAACAATGCATCAGATTACAAGAGTATACAGAGTATTAATGACACAGAAATATCAGAGATTTAAATTACATTTAAGTACATAACAGCGGAGAATAATACAATACACAACTAGAAGAGATATACGGATACAAAGCTTTCC
>JASFAX010003885.1:0-41163 GCA_030737875.1 Allium sativum
GTCACAAATAAGATTAGTAAAAATATGGACATGTCTCGTATCCCTATAAGCAATATATTAAAATATGAGAATGATCCAACCCGGAAGGAATAAAATAAAAATATTTTATGATCCTCTGGCACATAAAATGCGGGTTGTTACACTAACAGTCATATTTTGCTAAGGCAACTATTTATTAGTCCTAAGATATCTATTTGTTATACCCCAATAGACAATTATTATTCTTGTTTATTTATTTATTTGTTTATTCAATGGTTGACTGTTATACATGTATAATATATTCACTTACCAGGCCTCTGACATTAAGTTGACAACTTGTGGATGTTGGATTTGCCGGCCAGTTCCGGGCAGACTTCTACCACAAGTTAAACTTAACCCCATGCCTTAGTATGTATATATTTTATGCATTAGACCATTCACATTAAGATGACTACATGTGGTTTCTGGATTTGCCGGTCGGTTCCGGGCAGACTTATACCACAAGTTGAGCTTAACCTCGTGTCTAAATGCGGTTATAATTCAAATTTCCTAATATTGGGTCTACAAAATTTATCCTAATAAATTTTAGGAATTATACCCCATTATCCCATTTACTTTTCCCCAATCCATATTGGTCACAATTGTTATTTATTGATTGTGGTCTTATTTATACCAATTCATTATATTGATTGCTACCAATGGTCACCATAAATATATTAATTCAATATGGATTACATTTACATATAATTCCATAATTGAACCTTATTCACACATTCAACATTCTACAAAATTTGTATTTTACCGTTTTACCCTGATTTGGACGGATAATATGTATATATTTATATTTTTATTTTTCGTGCAGTCAACGTAGTTATTATTTTTATTTGTATTTTCATTCTAAATGATTTGGTTTAATTGACAACCAAACATTTCTTTTTATATTCAATATTGTCAAAAGGTTCCAAATCCTACAAAAAAATCTTTAGCCGTAAATTATGCATAATTTATGGAATTTACATATTTTCAAATCATAAGAAATATATGTAAATATACAATTTGGAATAGTTGATGCAAATTACGCATAAATGTATATTTATATTTATACGCACATTTTCACCACTTTTCCCTTTTTAATTCTTTTATCATATCTCTTGTGATTTAAAAATAATGTATTTTTGTTCAAAAGGAGAAACGACATATTTACAACGATCAAGCCCAAACCCAACAAAATTGAATACAAAACAGGCATATTTCTTTTAACATTACAATCACACAAATTATAAATTTCACATTTTTACCAAAATTTCATTTATTCAACACTGAGCTAGAGATCTGGAATGTAATTACATCTAAATGGTGTTTAATGGGACTGATTTCCAAATATACAATGTTATACAGTGTCCATCATATATTTTACAACATAATTGCAGTATGTTTCATAACATAACTGTAGGAATATGTGTAAACAAGTTTGAGATGTCCTATAATTCATTTTATGCATAGCCACAATGTACAATTCACAAGTTTTTACACTTTTTACAACCAGATCTGATGGGTGTCAATTTAATTACAACAATTTATTTATCATATCTAATAGGCATAGACATAAAAATTGAATGTATCACAGACGACATAGATACATTATCATAAATGTGTGTGTGTGTGTATCCCACTCAGTTTATAGCCTCCAAATCCAAAGTTTGAAACCATTTTAAGCCTACAATTCCTAAATTCTTATAAATCTACAATTTATTTGGAACGAGGAAGATTCAAGTCTGTAGAGATGTAAGAAAACAGGAAGAGAGAGGAGAATCTGGTTTGGATCGTCAATTCACATTCATTTCCATTAGATCTTCTTATCCTCTCAATTTCATAAGAATTTTATTTGATTTGTTATGTATGAATATATTGTATTTTAGAAATTAGGTTTGGAGAAGGAGGAAAAATGGCAGAGCTCCGCTACCACTGTAGATTTATGTGGAAAAAGAATGAGGCCTTACCCCTTTATTTATAGGAGTGGAAATGACCTAGGACCGTCATAGTAGTTTTAAGTTATACCCGTCCATTCGTTTTATTAATATTATAAATCAAAGCCTCAAAAACCTAGTCGTCACTGGGCAAACTGACACCCAGTAGGTCAACCATGGCGGTCGACCGCTTGGGTCTTAGATGCCCAGGTCGGCTTGGTTAAATAAGGTAAATTATAATTATAAATTCTAATTTATTTACTATTAGTCCATTTTCGTATTTCGTCTATAACTTTTTCATACAGACTCCGTTCGCGAAACTCCAAACATGAAAGTTGACCAAAATTCCAAGACAAACTCATCGGTTAAAGCTTCATGGACAAATTCCATCATTTGCAGAAATTCCTATTTTTGAAATTCTAATAATTTATTTGTATCGCCAAAATTCCGGGTTGTTACAAGTTTGGTTTGGTTTTAAAACTAAATCGGTTTGACTTCGGTTTGCAATTTTTTTTTCAATTATCGGTTTAACCGAATTAACCAAGCTTTCAATTTATTGTCTAATTTTATGGTATTGAAGTGCTTTAAATAATTTTTTGGCAAACCCGACCAGTTTTTAAGGAGAACGCAAACACTATTTTTATTATGAGCAATAATAAAAAATACAGTATAGTACAGGTAAGTGCATTAAATAATTAGTTTAGTTATATAATACAAAAGCAGTTTTTGCAAATACTCCAAATCATATCATAGACATAAAATTTACTATGTAAATATTCTCCAAACATGAATTTATGTTTTACTTTGAGTGAATCCATCATTTGAATAATAATAGATCATTGAAGTTCGATTAAATCGGTTACCGACCAAATTAACCAAATTAATTCGGTTTGGTTCGGTTTGAATTTTTTTTGTTCTAGTTCGGTTTGAGTTTTTCACCTCTAAACCGACCGAACCGACCGAACCGACCGAACACCACCACTAATCTCAACCTTCGATTTGCTTTGTTCTTCAACCTTATGATTCTACGACAAATAATCTTACATTAAACTTAAACAATGCAATCAATTCAATCAAAACAAACATTGATCCATATAGCAATGATCATACAAACATGAACAAATCATAATTATAGAATAAACATATCACAAATATGAGATCTAGTATGATTTGGATCTAAACATATGTATAAACGTGATTAATCTAACAATTATCCGGTTAATATGATCAAATTTGGTTTTCCTAGGGTTTCTAGGTCTGAATTAAACATATATGATCAGATCTAAGGCGATTATAATATATAACATATGAATATGATCCTAATTTACCCATATCCATAGTTTCCGTGTGAGAGATATCTATCACTCACCTAATCCTTGATCTGATGCAAACTTGGTGATTCCAGATCTGGGCGGCAATGAAATTTCCCAAATTTGATGAGATATAATCTTCCTTGATCATGATCTATCTTCTAGATGCGATCTACTGTGAATCTGAATGAAGAGGATGAAGAATTATGGTTTTAGGTTGAACCGAAGGATCACACACGCCGAACTTAAAACTTAGAATGAAGAGAGTAACCGTAGTTCTCTCCCCCAAACACCCCTATTTATAACAGCAGGTCAGAGGTTTGATGGGTCTGGCTAATCAGCCTATTAGACGCTAACAAGTCTGCCTAACAGCAGCTAAAAATTTAAAACAGTGATTCCTTCCAAATCGCGGAACCAAATCCTTTATGTGACCACTCTACGGAATCATAAACCACCACTACGATCTAATGAAATCGATCTTAGCACATGATTCGATTCAAATCAAAAGTTATTGCCCAAACAGTAAACAAAACGGGAAAATGGTCATACCTGAATTCGGTTAAAATCATGGACGTGTCTCGCATCCCCATGAACAACATATCAAAATCTGAGAATGATTCGACCATTAGGGAATAAAATATAATTATTTTACAATCGGCCGATACGTAAAATACGGTCGTTACAGCGTTTTCTCTCTCTCTCTCTCTCTCTCTGAAATTGGGGAAGAACGAAGACGGCGAGAATAAGAATAGGAAGAATAATTGGGGATTTAGGGGTTGAACGGTGGTTTATATAGATAGTTTAATTATTATTTTTTTGAATTTTAAGAATTGATGCCTATCACTATTTCTAATTATCGTTTGTAATTTCGTATGATTTCATACGATATCCGTTTATGGTAAAAAGGGATATACAGATACAGTTTGACATTTCGGACCCAACAAAACTTGTTCATCGAAATCCAAGTGAAAAATAACGAACTTTTAAATATTAAATTTGTTGATTGATTCATGTTTATTTTTCGCATGCTCACATAACAACTCTGGTTGGCTTGAAACTTGAAATCTTACAATAGTTAAATATTCCGGACACGATGGAGCTGCTTCCGTCAAATTGCACGATGATTTGGGTAAACTCCATTTTTAATTCCCAACGTAAATCAGTACGCGTTTATATCGTGCATGATAACCAAAATAACTTCAATTGGCCTGAAATTGGAAATATACGATAATTATCACTATAGATTTAATAAAATTGGTTTTGTTGAAATCGGTGGTCGTTTGATTATTGACTATTCTTAAGTTCCTTACAAAATCGATAAGACGATTAAATAAAAGCAAGGTGTTTACCCTTCACACAGTTGAACAGTAAGTTCGATCGATAAGAAAATCGAAATTGTATAATAACTTATTAATACAGAACAAATGGCACAAGTTTCGTCGCATTTCAAGACTGTTCTCTCGGAACGATATTTTACAAGTAAAACGAGACTATTTTGGACGTTAAATTACCTAGTCTCCAAAAATAACAAATTGTATATATCCTGGCTCTAAACGTCAATACAAATTCGATGGAATTTGTTTCACGTCTTAATTCGATCATTTTCTCAAGTTACATAAAAATTTCTTTTAAATCAAATTAAATCCATTTAATTAAGAGATAGTTTGTCTCAGGTCCCTAATAGGTTTCGAAATTCAGGCCACATCTCTCCCTTAAAATTTTATAAATTAGGTCCTATTTTTCATAAATTCATCAAAAAAATGACGTAAATTCATAACTAGATTCAATAACTAATAATAATCAAATTCTTGTAGTAAAACTGCAAAAAAGGCATCAAAAACAAAAAAAATTACGAATCTCCAGTATATTGCATTAAACAATGCAATAATTTATAATTGTTGCTGATATTTCAGCAACAATTACGATTATTGCATCATCTGCAGTATTATTGCCAAAATATTAGCAATAATATGTAATAATTATAGCATTTGATGCAATATTTCATCCCTCTCCTGTTTTTTCAGCCATACCCCATTTTTCAGCGTTGTTGCTGATATTTCAGCAGTTGTAAGCAATAATTGCATATATATCAGCACATATTGATATGTCTTTATCCGTTTTAATATTGTTAAATACATTTCAGCAATAATACACAATTATTGCCGACATTTCTTCAAAAATTCACTCCTTACAAAGTGTTCAGATTTAACTGCGTATATATCAGCAAGAATATGCAATAATTGTTGATATGTATGGAATAATTCATCCAGATTTTGAACTGAAACTCAGTACGAATTATTGCATAAATCTCAGCAACTATTACTGATTTTTCCACTTTTTTTTCAGCATGCTTCATTAAATATTTGCAATTTTTTGAAATTTTTATTTTTTATTAGTAGCGCATTTTTTTTACTTTTTTTGAAAAACACGAATGTGTCAAAAATAAGGACCTGCTTTGAATGAAATGTTTGGGGAGGATGCTGTTTGAATTATGAATCATTTTAGGGACGTGTGGCTTATTTCACTTAAATTAATCGTTGTGCAAATTAGTTGCACGTTTATCGCCACTGTGGTCACATACGACATCGAATAGTCACAAGATTTATTTTCATATAATAACTAAATATTACGGACCCAATGAAACTGATTTCATAAAAAATGGAGGTCATTTGCAAAAAGGCTATTTTTAAGGCTTAAATAAACCGATAAAATATTGATAAATTCAAAAACAATTCTAGTTAATAATAATAAATTATTATCATATATATCCGAATAGAATATTATATAACTCCAGAATAAACAAATTTGGATTGTAAACTCGATATTTCGAATTAAAACAACGGTTGGATTACTTAAAGTGAATATTGGGAACGTCCCGGGAATGTTTGGAAATATAAACGATATCCAGTCAAACTTTGAAATGTAAAGCGGGTCCATATTTTCCCCCTTACGCGTTTTTCAAAGAAAAAAATGCGCTAATCACTAAGAAAAAAAAATAAAAAAAAAATCAAATTTTCCTAGAAATAATCTGAAAAAGAATTACATACTTCTATGCATTTATACAGAATATATGCATACATGTGTGCATATATTCATCAATTGTTTTCTATTAAAAATATGGGTGAACATATACGTATATATTTGTAATAGTTGCATACATGTATGCATACATAGTTGAATTGAGTTGCATGTGTTACGAATAGTTATATACATATATGCATTTATTCCATATATATGCATACATGTATGAAACAAAGTTAAAAAGGATGAAGACTTCTGAATATGTGCATGAATGTATGCATTTATTCTGTATAAGTGCATAAATGTATGCAACAATGTCAGAAAACTACGAATGCTTGAAAAACAGCCGAGGAATGAATAAATGCATGAAACGATGCATTTACTCCACAATCTATGCATACATGTATGCATTTATACCGTAGTTTGATACATAGCTAAAATATATGCATAAATGTATGCAACTATTTACAAATAAGTGCATCTTTTGATGCAATATACTGTTGTTTCTCTGTTTTTTGGTTTTTTTGGTTTTCGAGTTGTTTTTTGGTGGTTTTAACACCTGTATTTGATGATAATTATTTGTTGTATTTAATTATGAATTTTCGTGATTTTTTTAATCTTTTTGCTGATTTTTCGAAAAATAGGGATGTAATTTATAAAAAGTTCAGGAGCGAATGTGAACCTAATTTTGAAACTTATTAGGGATGTGAGCCAAATTTACCCTTATTTAAAATCGATTTATTTATATAATAAATCGTTATAGTTTATAAATAATTACATAACAACTTTCTAAAATTTTAATTTGGACATAACTCAAAATCTATAAGACGAAATCTCGATTTCTCACTTTCATTAGAAAATTATAGTCAAATAGATCCGAACGTTTCAAAAGAAATCTAACTTATAATGAATCTTGTATATTCAATTGAAGTTCAAAACGTAATATTACGAACTACCGCGACATTACGAGCTCGATTTAAATTTAATTATAAATAATACATTCAAACGTCGTCTAATTAATAAATTCCTTATGAAAATCCTTTGATATTATCAATAAAAACATTTAAAATAAATTTAAATGTTCAAAATTAAATGGCTAAAAATCTGAGTCATTACGTTCCTCCTCTCTTAAAAGAATTTCGTCCTCGAAATTGCTAAGGTAGGAAAAATGCTATAAACTATTAACTAGGTTAAAAATCTTTTGTTATACTTCTTAACTTCAGTTTTAGCTGAACCAATTTATTTCAATTAAAATATTAATTCATTCTTACTAACGAAAATTTACAAAAATTCTGAAAATTTTCTAACATGTTAAATTTTTGAATTTTTTTAGTACATCTCCCCTGTATGGAGGAACATCTGCGATATCCCGGGAACAAAAAACATATATACATCGACCCACATGGTCGGAAAACCCAATTCATAAACCAAATTTTGTATTTTTGCGTAAGCGTAACTTATATAAGCATTACTAAGCGAACTCGCTTAATTCATGTGTTGTTTATGCAGCCAAAATCAAGCCAATGGTTCCAAGCACCCGTACTTACTCATTTCCAATATGTGAGTCTAAAACATGAAACTTATATAACATTTCATTCATTATTTATTGCTAGTTTGATTCAAAATTTTCACTCCATAATCTCCATATAGGCATTAAGCCTTTAAATCAGGATTAACCAATTTATCTTGGTGTTATTTTCCATTCCTTTTCTTCTTGAAGTACACAATCTTAATAATCATACAATTGTTTGGGGGAACTTTTTTTCTTCTTTCGTTTGGTTATCTGGAACCATCTATCTTCCCTTACATTCTTTTAATGAATTCGTATTTGAATTCATTTCATTCAATCATTATGACCTATGGTCATAAAACAATTTTCACAACTCAACCTTTCCATTCATCACCATTTAAGGTCACCAATTCTCGTTCAATTCCACATATTTAGCTTATCCAAGTTAAATTTCAATTTATACAATCTTTGTACTTTCTTAACTTATTTAACTTAAATTAAACTTTACCCCAACTAGGAATTCAAATTCCCAATTTTTTTTAGTTCAAAACTTATTACCTCCAATTTTCATACCTTTGAGAACTCCATAATTCAAATGCCCGGTTTAGTTTTCAATCAAATTGGAATCATACACACACAAACACACACACACACACATATATATATATACGTGTGTGTGTGTATCGAATCCCATTCCCTTTATGATTTTAAATCAAATACTGGTTTCCTTTCTCAAACAATTTATAGCCAACTTTACAGCAGTAATCCATCACTTAGAAACTCGAAATTGAAAACTGATGATGTCTGAATCATCATCGAAATTACTTTCCAGCAAGTGAAGTGAATTCAGTGCTTAATCGCTTTCAAAATCTATTTAAAATGATTTCTATTCAAAAAAATTCTTCCAAGTAATGCTATATTGCTTTATAATACTTCAGAAAATATTTTCTAAATCATCCGGGACTTAAATTATTGTTGAGTTTAATTTTAGTTCATCTCGTTTGTACAAATTATCAATATACAAATTATATTTGGTTATATATATACCTATTTCAGTATTTTTATCATTTCGTTTGATTGTAATAACAATCAACACATCCATATACTATAATATTTCCAAAATTATTTCATTTACCCATTTAAAAACAATACTGTATTGAATCGCTTTGTTCGAGAGTTTAGAAACACCGATCGATACAACTGTACATTCTGTAACGACTAGAATTCACAGACCACTCAACAAACCAGTCAACATAACATAAAAAAATTTCATATCAAATCTACAAATACACTCTCTCATATACATACACTCACACTCAATTTAAGGCATTACTAACCCCATATCTATTGAGTTACCCCCATAGAGCCAAGATTATTACTCAACCTTACTACCGTAACGAATAAAAAAATTCCCGATCCTGATCATCGACAAAAGTACCATATCGAATAACTACGAACCAAAAATTACTGGGTCAATGATAGAAAGAAGTTAAAGGGTGAGAAATAGAAAGAAAAATTAGAATAGAAGAAAACGAAGAAAACAAATCTCACAGCGGAACGAATAAATTATATTAGATAACATACTTTTGAAATACAAATCTATAATGTATACACATACCATCATCAGTATACAATACCTTTAACATCACAGCGGAAACAAATAGTATATATCTAATGTTGAGCCCTCCTGCTCCAAACTTCTCCAAGTGTATCCGTAAAATCCCGAATACTTGACTGCCCAAACAAATTTGGGCACCTAAGAGTTTAAGGTAAAACAAACAAATAAACTCTGGGTTAGTCATGGGACTGGTGTGAGTAAACTCCAACCATTTGGTTTAACTTTCAAAAATCCTTTCGAAAGAAAAGATAATCGTAAGACTGATACACACATAAACAAATATGGTTTTTACCTTACGATAATCCAAAATATTCTTTGTATCAAAACTGTTATGATATTATAATAGTGTCTACATCAAATAAATAGCAATCTAGCGGAACACTTGCATCTCATGCTACATATGCATGGTACATAATCAAAAACCACAGAGCTCTTATTGGAGAATGGATTTCCAACTATGACAAGGTATTGGACCACCTTCCGATAGTGTATCTCTATAAAGGAATACACTGTGTTCAAAAAGAACATCTTGTAAACCGGCTATACATGGACGACCACTCATTCAACTTGAGTGTATCGAATGTATATCTCCAATGGTTGTGATCAGCAACTGTTACCGAATTCATACAATATCGATAGAATAAGAAGCAAATTAATTTTCTCTAGAACGGGTGATAATACATCCTAATAGGTATGACCTACATAGCCATGTTACCTGCCTGATTTCTGTCATTTCCGGGGGTTTGAGGCCTGAGGTCATAATTACCTTGTAGAACATCACAACATCATTTATTTGAATGCCACATCGTCAGATGCATCAAATTACTAATTGATGTCCTCGGAAATAGACTAGGTGTTTAGCTAAGAGAAGTTTCCTTCTCCGCCACCAACTGTGGTACGTTTGAAGAAATCAATGTACATGACCATCTTGAAATACTCTGTCAGACATTCGTCCATATACGTTGTTCAAGGGACTGGACAACCCGAAGGCACTATCCCATCAATCCATTATAGGCAATTTCTACCTAGGATCAACCGAATAGCCCTTGCATTTTACTTTGTCTTCAGTTATCTTCGGCATAATTTGATTCGCAATGCTTATGCCCATACGGAATGGTTTTCATATAATAAACTCAATCCCGGTCTCTCCGTATTGACAATGGAAATATAAATGGTCCCAAACTTTGATAGTTGGTTATTCAACCATCAAAGAAAACATCCATACAATCAACAATCCTATTTCCAAATGGAAATTCTACTGATCAAGCATCAAACTACACTAGGCCATTTAAATTAACTTTTTTAAATTATCATTTCCCAATTTCCAATTTTCCACTTTCTATATTTTCCCCTAGATATTTCTTAAAACTCGTTTTGCCTCTCATAATTCTTGGAAAACATTTCCATTTATCAAAAACTATCAATTTTTCCACATCCCAGAAAACATCTTTTATCACAGTTGGAAAACATTTCCATATATTCTCAAATTCTTATTTTCTATATTCAGAATATACACGTTATCAATATCGAAAAGCATTACTAATTCCTATTTCTTAATTCCTCATTAACCAATTCATTTCATTTTCTATGCATAAAAATTATTTTCGGTTTTATTTGAAAAACGTTTCCAAAATCCTTTTATTGGATTAAACCAATGTTATATAAACATCGTTATTATTACCCAACCAATTAATCATTCATTAACTAATTGTATCATTAACCAATCTTTGCTACCGAACTTTAAACATTTCTCAATCAATCAAGTTGGGGTATAATTACCTCTCAGACTATAACTGAGCAACATTCTTAACTTTGAAATAGACAAAGTCCACATCTAAATTCTTTAACAAGCATTTCTTACGAAATTATCGGTTTTAATTTAAGAATCAACTTCTTCCACGAAAACATTGATTATAATGATTGTGTTATAATCCCTATTTTTGAAATGTTTGGTTTTAAAATATAACTTCTATTCAATAATTTGAATAAATAAATAATAAGTTATTAAATAATTAAATTAAATATTGGTTAAAACGGACAGTAAAAGGTACTTTCCTGAATTCGATGTAGTCGAATTACAATAAATAACTCTTTCACGAATAATCTATATTCGATTAATATTTCGAACTTCTGAATAAACCTACCATTTCAGGTAAATTTAAATTCCACTTCATGCTAAGTTCACTTTTGAATTTATCACTTCCAAATCCTTACCAATTTCCCTTATAACTATTCAAAACCGCAAAACGTTTTCCTTAAACTCATTATCCACTTTAAAATTTGAATATTATATTTTTATATACAAATCTGTACTCGTCATACCAAATCAAATTGATTTCATTTCTAAATATCATTACAGGCTCAAATCCCAGTTATCGAGTCACTTTATAAATTCACATCATATTTATAAATTTCGTTTAGAAAACCGCTACTCAATGTTTATTTAAAACGAGTCAACTTTTTCCTTTTTTTTTGTATTTTCATAACTATAACTATTGAAATATTAGCTTCATTATAATTTCATACCAAATAAAGTTTAAATATCCTTTCAAAAATAAATCATTATGATAAAATTCGACATATTCGAATTCTAATTATAAATCCATTGGATTTATCTCAATTTATTTTATATTCCGAACTTTGAAATAAAATCCATCGTTTTCTTTCGAAAACGATTTTCAATTTCCATTCTCATTCAAATTCTTGTTTGAATTCATATTTCCAACCCAAATTTTCTTTATACATATTCGCATTTGCAAAATATTTGCTTTAAACTATTATTCACTTCAATTGTGAATAATATTTCTTTTATATAATCAAATTCATTTGATTTCATAATGTTTCAAATCAAAATTCCATTTATTAACTTCTGTTCGTAGAATTACTCAGCAAAAATCTCATTTTTACTCCATCCATTTATAATCACGTTTATAATTTCCTTTATAATCGCTAAGTTCGAACACAAATACAAACATCAGTTTCAAAACCAATTTCCCCTTTTTGTATAAATTCAAACATGGATTTATATTTCAATTTATCCCAAGATAATAATTTTCTAAATTTATAAACGTCGTTTATAATAACCTTTTTCTTTTATCCATTTAAAACAAGTTTCTAATTTCAAGTCCATTCGAAATTAGATTTCTATTTTGGAAAAATAAATTTTCTTTTTAAATATCAAATTCCTTTCCTATATTCAAAAATACTTTATGGTATCTAAATACCAAAATTCTTGAGCCAGTGTAATTCAAACTCAACATAATCAATCACAGATTATATATCACATCATATATCATAATAAAAGAAAAATATAAATATTAAGGAATCTAGTTGAGTCCCTCTAACCTGTTTTCCTGCACCCACAGATGGTAATCAACATAAATAACATCCATTTCACTTCAATATGAGATATCATGATAAATAGAATCAATATTAAACCAATAATTTATATATATATATAACTATATCAATCATTTCAACCAATTTATCAACCATTCGTCCAAACAACCATCACACAACATTCAACCGTTATTTATCAATTCTAAAATATGTTTATAAAATTATAACTGGACAGAGTTAGTGAGATTACTTACTCACATTGGTTCGCAGTTGATAATTCTTCTTTTATTTCATTTAAAATCAAACAGGCATTTGATTTTATAACGAAATTCCAGTAGCTCTGTTCTCAGCGCAAATAGTTCCACAATGTAGATTTCTTCTTCACGATCCTAACGTGACCTGTTTCGCTTGATTTTGATAACGGATGAAAAATATGTTGATGTTACAACCTTTTAATCATTTAAAACGTAATATAATTAGGTTAAAAATCATTAATTTCTTTAATACTGTCATTAACTCATGATTAGGCACGTAACATCCAGTTTCGTTCCACCTAAGTTTGCAAGCCCGTCTTCCCCATTTTAGCGTGGGTACTCCAGTAGAGAAAAACCCAAGCCACCATTCCACCAGAAACCACACCTGCACTTCACGTTCCCCAATCCGACTATACTCCCAATATCCCATTCACTGCCTTCACCATGCTGGCACCACCACGTCTTACTTGCCCTATAACAGAAATCACGTCTTAATCATCTACAGCTATCGAAACACTTCCCCTTGTTTAATTCATCACCAACGCTCGTCCTGACCCAAGCAACGCAACCGCCTGCTCCCCCTATACTTCCGACCAAAGTCATAATGAACCGCACTCTTCACCATAGCGCATCAACAGTAGCCCCGCGTTGTGCCATTGAATAACAAAGACATCTATTTATGTCGAAACAACCAAAAACTTAGCACTTAAGTGCTATTCCACCTGCCAATCCCAAAAACCAATTCAAATTCGGAATTCAATCTGCAAACTCCCAGATTTCTCAGCCCTAGCCTTACATTATCAACTGAACAACGTACCAAATTATGTTCGAACCCATCATAATGCATACATCGATGAAGAGTGGGCTTCAACGAGTCCGATGAATCAAAAATCGATCGATTTAATTATGTATTTTATTTTAAATATTCTCCGAAGATCGTGTTTTTTTCCTCTTTGGAATTGGGGAAGAACGAAGACGGCGAGAATAAGAATGGGAAGAAAAATAAGGAATGAGGGATTTAAGGGTTGAACGATGGTTTCTATAGAAAGTTTAATTATTATTTTATTGAATTCAAAGAATTGATGCCTATCGCTATTTCTAATTGTCATTTATAATTTCGTCTGATTTCATACGATATCCATTTGCGGTAAAACGAGATATATAGCTACAGTTTGACATTCCGGACCCTACAAAACTTGTTTCGCTGAAATCCGAGTCTGTTTGGAAAAATAGAAAAAAAATCAAATATTAATTTTTTTGATTGATTCACGTTTTAAATTCCCAATGTAAATCAATATGCATTTTTATCGCGCACGATAATCAAAATAACTCCAACTGATCTGAAATTGGAAATTTTACGATAACTAATCACTACGAATTTAATAAAATTGGTTTTGCCGAAATCGGAGGTAGTTTGAAAATTAACTATTCTTAAGTTCTCTACTAAATCGATAAAACGATTAAATAAAATCTAGACATTTAGCCTTCGCACCATATCTAACGGTAAGTCCGAGCGATACGAAAATCGAAATTCTTTAACAATTATTACTACAGATCCAATGACACACGTTTCATCGCATTCCGAGGCTATTCTTCCGAAGTGATATTTTATGCGTAAAACGATGCTATTTTGATTACCAAATTACGCGGTCTCCAAAAGGTACGAACTATATATATCCTAATTCCAAACGTCAATACGAATTCGACGGATTTGGTTTCACATCATATTTCGATCGTTTGCTCAAGTTACGTACAAATTCCTTTTAAATCAAACTAAATCAATTTCATTAATCGCTACGTAAACTAGCTTCGCAATTATGGTTATCGCGGTCGCATACGATATCGAATCGTTATAGAATTTATTTTCATGCAATAATTTATTATTACGGATCCAATATAACTGATTTCGTCAAAAACGGAGGTCATTTGCAAAAAGGCTATTTTTAAATAAATTGATAAAATATAAATAAATTCAAAAACAATTTCATGTAATAATAATAAATTATTATTATTTTTGAAACTGGGTATAGCTTTTATTAAGGTTGTTGCAGCCCAAAAAAGAAGCCCAATAAGCTAAATGATTACAACCGCTAGTTATAGCATACAAGTTAATAATCGACAACTCATCACATTAACTCTCCATTAACCCTAACTTCCTCAAATGGCGTTGACAGCAACAATCATGGCGGAATTAGGGTTCGAGTATCGCTACTCGTTTCCCGCGTCACCACTGGAGCAGAAGCATCAAGTCGTTGTCCTCCCCCATGTCCAGTAAGCCTTCGTCCTCTCGTTCTGTGAATTATGTTAATGTCAATTTCAACAAGTTTAGCTATCTCTTCCACTGACTTTTTCTTGCTTTGAAATTTCCTGCAATTTCGTTCTTTCCATAATCTCCAAAGCACAGCTACGATGGGAACGTTGCTTACTTCACTTCTCGTGTGTATTCTGCTCCCTCCGTCGCTCAGGTACGTCACAGCTTTTTCGATATTCCAGTTTTTTTTGGGTCTTGAATAAACATCTCCGGGCACACGGGATTTAGAAGTTTCTTCAAAAATTCACACTGAAAAATATATGATCATGAGTTTCCATTTCCTTTTCACATAAGCTACACCCGATTTCGTTGATTATACCCCATTTGTTAAGCCTATCCTTTGTCGGAAGTCTTCTCTTTATTGCTTTGAAAGCAGTGAATGACATTTTAGGTGGGATAAGTTTATCCCAATAAACTTACTCCAGTTCGCTACATTATTGTGTTGACGCGATAAATTCCATGCTGATTTGACGTTGAATTCGTTAGATCCTTCTCATTTCCATATGTCATGATCTCTTCCAAAAAAAGAGGTAAAAATTCAATTTTCCGCTTCAGTTCAACAGAACAAGGAAGCCTATCACAATTCCAGTGCTCATTCTCTACAATTTCACTTACTGAGGTAGTGGGACAGCCATAAGCTGAGTACGTGTCCCAACCAAGGTGATCAATCATAGATTTGTGATCGATCCATGGGTCTCTCCAGAGATCTGTGTTTGAACCGTCTCCAAATTCACGTTCAATGTTTTTTGCCAATTTATCCCTTATTTTCAGAATTGCTTTCCATGTTGACGACGCATTAGAATCAATAGGCATTTTCCAAAATTATCTTTAATATATCTATTTCTCATCCATCTTGCCCATAACCCATTTTCCGATATTATTTTCCATGCTTGCTTCAAAGTAAATGCTTCTCTCATGTCTCTTAAGTTTCTCAAACCTACTCCACCTTCATCTTTTGGTTTACATAAATCGCTATATTTGATTTTATGTAAGCCACCCCGCCAAATGAAATCAGCACAGATTCTCTCAATTTTCCCAATCGAAGCATCAGGAAGCTGGAACTTCTGAAGCCAGAAGTTAGCTTTAGCTTGAATTACAGTATGAACTAATTCAATTCTACCAGCTGCAGAAAGAAGTCGAGAACTCCAGCCTTGTAATCTATCTCTTATGCTAGTAATTAGGGAAGCGCATTCACTATCTATTATTTTATTCGATGACAAAGGAACTCCAAGATATTTGACCGGCAAATTCCCTTCTCTCACTTTCAAAATGTTTAGAATGGCATTCTTGTTTGTACAATATTTATTGAAATAACATTTGGTCTTCAATTCATTCATTTTCAAACCCACATTATGCTCTAATTTTTGAAAAATTTCCAGTATTCTTTGAGTAGCTTCTTCTCTAGCTTTGATACATATTATCAAGTCATCCGCATATTAGAAAATGACCAATGTACGGTTGAAAATTGTGGATAGGCTGAATAACTTTCTCGAAATGTGCAATTTACATCTATAGAGTAAAATATTCCATCGCTACTGCAAACAAGTATGGAGAAAGTAGATCACCTTGCCTGATACCTCTGTTGCTAGCTATGAATCCCTTCGGAATTCCATTGATTAGAATAGAAAAAGTAGGTGAGTTAATGCATTCTTCAATAATTCTCGTGAATTTCGTTGGGAACCCCATTGCAAAAAGCATGTGAATAATGAAGCTTCGGTTGATATTATCATATACTTTGTAGAGGTCAACTTTTAAGCAAAATTTATTAGCCCTCTTCTTACTAAAATTTCTTATCAACTCATGTGCTAGCAGTGAATTCTCTGAAATGCTCCGCCCTTTTATGAATGCACTTTGACATTCAGCTACCAAATCTGGTAACACTTTTTTATTCTATTGCATAAGACTTTACTAAGAAATTTGTACAGGACATTGCAACAAGCAATCGGTCTGTAATCTGCAATATTAACAGGTTTATCAGTTTTTGGTATAAGACGTAGAAAAGTGTGATTAATTTCTTTCAAAAATTTTCCAGAGTTAAAAGATTCATTAAAGGCTAACAGAAGCTTATTTTTCAGGTCACACCAATGGTTTTTGAGGAAACAGGAGCCTATTCCGTCGTGTCGACGTGAATAGACATGACAGCCACATAGACTTCACACTCAGTGATCCTTCTGTACAGCATGCGCTTCCCTCTGGCATTAATGACTTTTATGGAGTGGATATGGGGTAAATCAACACTTTCATGACCATTGTATAGCTCAGTGAAGTAGTTTATGGCTTCCAATTCAAATTTCTCAAAGTCCATAAGTAACTTACCATCCTGGTCAAAAATTTCTCGATTAAAGTTCGTATTTCTCCTACAGGACATTTTAGTATAGAAGAATTTTGAACATTCATCCCCTTCAGATAACCATTTTTCTTTTGACTTCTGTTTTAGTTCCACTGCTTTTAACTTCAACAACTCCTTCAGTTTAACTTGATTTTCTTGATAACACTTCCATGTATCATCTGTAGTGTCTCCTTCATCCATCTTCACCAATAGCTCAGCAGTTGCCTTTTCAGTATTCATAATCTGATCTTCTTCTTTAGGCCTGATTTTGTTCCATATTTTTAATTTGTATTTTGTTTTTTTGAGGAAAGAGACAAAGTTAAATAAGTAGCTTTCATTAAAATTAAGTTCCTCAAAAACCAGATTATCAGTGTAACCATCTATAGAGATCCAATTATTAGCAAATCTGAAAGGTTTACCTTTGGGATCATCATTTCTATTCATTAAGTTAACATGAATGGGCAATGGTCACTGGTTGATGAGGGGAGAACATTAATCTTCATGTCTGAAAATTTATTAATGCAGATAGAGTTAACAAGAACCCTATCAAGTCTACATGAGATCCTCCGACATTCACCACTTCTCCATGTATAATGCAGGCCACCATGTACTGGCTCAACTAACCCTGAAGACACAATGCAGGTATTGAATTGTGATAACTGTGATACTTTGACATTAGCACCCCCTTTCTTTTCTTCAGATCTTAAGATAGAGTTAAAATCACCCATAACTAGCCACGCTCCTTGAAGTTTTCTTGCTAAATCATTACTTTTACTCCATAGCACAGTTCTTTCACTCACCATGTTACAAGCATAGACCACAGACACATGTAATGCAAGTCCCCCAATATTTAGCAAAGAAACAGTGATTTGTTGTTTATCTTTATCGATAACATTGCATTTCCAAACTAATTTATTCCAAAGAATTAAAATGCGACCTTTATCTGAGTGTTCGTTATTATCAACAAGTTCCCATTCACTCCCCATATAATGACTGAAAAAAATCAAATTCTCAGCATTCAATTTGTTCTCCAGTATACCCAAAAACGAAGGATGTAGTTTCCTTTGAAGATTTTGGATGTCTAAACAACGGGTATCATTGTTTAACCCCCTAACATTCCAACTAATTAGGGTAATAAATTATTATTATCGAATATATCCGAATAGAATATTATATAACTTCAAAATAAACGTATTTAGATTTTAAACTAGATATTTTAAATTAAAATGACGGTCGGATTATTTAAAATCGATTTATTTATATAATAAATTATTATAATTTATAAACGATTCCATAGCGACTTTCTGAAATTTGTATTTGTACATAACTCACAATATACAAGACGAAATTTCAATTTCTCAGTTTCATTAGAAAACTATAGTTAAATGGATCTGAACGTTTCTTACTTCAAAGAAATCCGACTTATAATGAATCATGTATATTCAGTTTATGATCAAAGGTAATATTACGAACTACCGCAACGTTACGAGCTCGATTTAAATTTAGTTATAAATTATACGTTCAAACATCATTTAAATAATAATACCTTATGAAAATCCTTTTATATTCAATACAACATTTAAAATAAATTTAAATGTTCAAAATTAAATGGCTAAAATTCTGGATCATTACACTATCAGAGATTTTATTGCCTTATCAATTGAAAGTCATCCTAAATCGGTCGGGTTATACAACACTATACAAATATATTGAATACTGAAGTCGCAAGTTGGTCATCATAGCAAAGGAGGAGAAAAGTGAGTGGTAAATTAATAAAAGGAGAGCGGTTGCTCTCCTCATGCTTCGGTCACCGCGAAGTATGCTTCCTAGACTAGACCTTAGGTCATGCTTGGATTTTTATCATTCACATCGATTACATAGAATGCTTCCAACTAGGGCCGTCAATTTCGTACACGACCCAAAACACGACTCGTAACCCGCACGAAAAAACCCAACCCGACCCGACCCATTTATAAACGGGTCATTTTCGGGTCAACCCCCTCTGACCCGTTTAATAAACGGGTGGGTTATGGGTTGACCCGCGAACCCGTGGGTTGACACGTCCTATCCCGTTTAACATAAAACATACCAAGCCCAAGCCGTATAAAACCATTTTTATGGAATTCATACGCCCAGCAGAGAGGTATTTTTAAGTGTAAAACCATGTAAGTGCCTTTTTAAGTGTTGTGTTTTTGAGCAATGTATTATTCTATTTGGGTATGCTTTTATTTTGCAAAATGTAGGTGATAAAGGGATATCAGCAAAATTAAACGGGTCAAAACGGGTTGACCCCGGTTGGGTTCGGGTTGGCATAATATGACCCGTTTATTAAACGGGTTGACCCGACCCGTTTAAAAATTGACCCGAACCCGACTTGACCCGACCTGAACCCGACACGACCCATTGACAGCCCTACTTCCAACCCAAAAGCTTGTTTATGTCCTATCGTTTTGAACTTTGAAGACTCCTGAATTGAAAGAGCATCTCCAACATGAGATAGATATGAAAGAAGAATGAAATTCTCATTTAATCAACCCTACTCATGCCCAAAAAGCTTGATTTTAAGAACGAGGAGCAGGAGAAAATTGAAATTTCTCTCTTTTTTAGTGTGGATACATTTTCCAAAAGACTATTTAAGATCAATGGTTTTCTACGTCCCATTTAACTCCTCGAATTACATTCACTCATCAAAATAAATATAAATTTTATGCCAACTTGTCAATTGCTTAGTGAGGAAAAAGAATATTGCATCTTTTCAAGATTGAAGAAATTGCACTTATGCTTAACGCTAGTGATGATTTTGATGCAGCATTGGTCATCGCATTCGGAGTATTGAAATCTGTAGCAAGATTCATCCATGTCCATTGGTTGCCGCTATCGCCTTCAGTCTTCGGAGTCACGTCTTACTTACGGCTACTCTTGAGTCACGATGTAGATACAGTTTTTCTTTTTTCTTTTTAGTAGTTGCTACCTTAGAAATTATCACCCTAAAATACTAGAATATGCATGAACTGCTGCCTTAGAAAATTTACTGTCCAAAGCCGTTGCTCTCTCTTGATTTACCAAACGATCAACCCTGAATGTATGGACATAAAATGCGAAATATTAGAAAACAGACATTCGTGAATAACCATACTAGATTTTGAAAGTATAGGCTTGAAGGTAAATTGACACGGGAAGTTCACTAGACTTAAGTAATAAATTATAAAAGTTCATAAAAAAAAATTTGTATAGCGTATTTAAGAGAACGTAGAAAGCTCCTGGGTTATAAGAACAGCCTTGGAGCTTCGTATGCTCTATTTTGTCAGATTTAACGTAGAGACGCAAGGCCAAAGCTTCTTACAAAAACACCCTATATAAACTCTCCATCGCCGTCTTAAACCCTACGCTTTTCTCTAAAACCACAGAACGCAAAAATGTCTTCTCGCTCAATATCCTCCTTGGTACGCTGCTCAATTTCCAGAGTTTCTTTTATTTACGGATCTTATGGAACATTTGAATTCAACTTCTGATTATGTAAGTCAGAACTCTACCTGTTTGTTTTTTTGGCAGTTCAAAACAAATTACTCAGAAGTTGCGAACTTGGCATATATCCTCAAGCATGAGTGATAAAATTACTTGATGGGTTTACCATTAGTAATTTATCCTAGTTTCAATGATACATGAACACAATCAAAACTGACTAATGATGTTGTACTTTACCGTTATAATAGTTACTTCAAATCATTAATATGTATTTCATTTTGGCATTTTAGCAGGAAAAAGTGTTGCCAAAAGATTTTCCATTTGAGATTATTGATAATCCTGAAGATTGCTTGAAGACTATTTCGAGTTTAAAAAATAAATCAATTACACTTAAGAGAGAATATGGCAGTGAGCAGATCCAAGCTACTGCTACTGACTACTCGGGTTCATGTACTCGGATCCACTTGATGTCTCTAGATGTTACCATAGAAAAGAAAGTGGGTCGTCCAACTTTAAGTTTCTCCTGCTGGCTCAGACCAAATAATTTCGAAATTAGTGACATGTCATTGGGAAGTTCGGAAAACTCCGATGAAGGCTGTTTTCGACGGCTTGCTTTCATGTAAGATTTCTTTATACTTGGTGAGACTGGTTGAAGCTTATCCTTCATATGTATGACTTTGCATTTGGATATAACTATCTTTTATTTAATTTAATCTATTAAAACCCCTGATTTGAACGGGCATTTGGATTTTTGATCATAAATAAATAATGAAATTATTATTATTCCATTTATTTCCTCTCTATACAGGCCGTCTGAAATAAACATTGTCCATCTTAAACATTTAATCTTGACGTCAATTTCTGTAATATCTTGTATCAAAATTTTGAAATGAGAGGTATATCCAATTTATTTAAAAAAAAAATAATCAATTTATCTTTCGGTGAAGATTCAAAAATTGAAACCAGTTGAAAATGTGAAATAAAAAATTATTTGTAATTCTAATTGAAAATTGGATTATATTGATGAAAAGCTCTAATTTAAAAAACTATTATTTAGTTTGCTTCAGGCTTTTTTGTCCGTGGCATGAAGGATTTTTATTGTACAAACCTGGTGACGTTATATTTTGAGACTTCTCCACAAAGCTAAACTTGTTTTGGCAGAGTATAGAATTTATATTCTTCCAGTCTAAATTGCTCTTCTTTTTTACAGTCACAAAAATAAAGCTAATAACTGCAAGTCATTCAAAAGGCTGTGAGTTTTTTTCAAAAAATATATATTAGGTATGGTATATAAAGTGCTTCTAGTTTGGCCCATTGATCCTAGGTTTTGAACATTCTAGCTAAGATGGAAGTTAATTACTTAAAACGCTAGAAAAATACCAAGTTGTTCTATTGCAAAGTGGGTAATCCAAATCAACATGTTATACAAGCATAACTGAGCTTACTATTTTTATCCAGATCCTCCCATCTGAAGTTTTCCAGTTTTAACAGTAATTAGTATGTTCTTAACAGACATAACAGACCTCAATTATCACATTGGAAAATTGTATATAAATATCATGTGTTGTCAATTCCTTCGATCGCAATGATAAATGCAAATCATCCAATAAATCATGGATATTCTTAAGCTTACTGTAGATATTGTGAATTTTGCAATTTACCATTGCTGAGGTCTACTAAATACATAAAGGTCTGCTAAATGCCATTGCTGAGGTCTACTAAATAAAAACTTGAATATATGGTTTTTTTTCTTTTTTCTTTTTTACTTCATAAAGGTCTACTAAATACAATATGTGCGATTCATATTTTCCCACTGGTTTATCAGTAAAATGATAAAATTTATGTACCACTGTGTTCCATTGTATAAAACAACATGTAGATTCTCTTTTTCTTTTTTCTGTTTCTTTTGCAAAGTGCAAACTATTATCGTAACATATAATGAAAGTTTATTCTCAATTTTCAAACACTCTCTTGCAACGGACACTATAGTAAAAGGCTTTAGTAAATCTTTGTCTCTTCATTTAGCTAATTCACTTCGTCTTGATAAGTAATAAATGTTGATGAGTATTTTTCTCATGTTGGTTTTTTTTTCCATAATCTTAAAACCTTCTCAGTGATTTGGGCAAGAGGTTGCACAAGCCCTTTGACGAGTACTTGGCTGCAAGGGGTTTCACAAAATCCCTCTTCTATCACTTGCATGATCATATGAGCAGAAAATGCAAGGATTATCCTGCTTCTTGGCTAAAGAGCCTCAAGGATTTTATTGAGAATTGATCGGTCCATCAACAATTTTGGTTATCTGGTTGGATATTGCCATATGATATTAATTACCAATCAAGTATCTATAAAACTCTTCTGTGGCTTTTACATAGTATTCAAGGAGATCTGAACTGAAAGTAGTGTCATATATCTGCACTGTTTATTATAGTATGCTTCAGAGATGCTTCTTACATGATGCGTTTATTATTTTTGTCACACCTCTTCCAAATTTAATGCACCATAGTGTTCTTGTTGATGAATGTTCGATTATTTCCTCTATCTTTGTTAAAATGCGAAGGAAATGCCTCCTTCAAAGTTTTGTTTGTTAACCTGAAGAGACCTCTACGAAGGACCATTTTGAAATTAGCTTCCAAATAATACGACCTTTAAATGTCGTATATTTATATAACATAATGGACATATAATGCTGCATTCATACATCTTTACACAATTTTTCATACATTCATAGGAGCTTTTGTCAAACAGCTTTCCTACATTTCCTTAAAAAGGAAAAAAGAGAAAGGAGGGATAAAGAAGAAGGAAAAAGGTAATCTATGCCTACAGGATTTGATGCTACTTAGATACTAATAACGATCTTAAGACTACTTGTAACAGTCAACCTATTCTAGTCGCCCTATTTGCTAAAACAAATTGCAAAGAAGTAGTGAACAAAATCATTATTTTTCATGATAAGCTTGGTTATTATACGACTTGTACGTTATAGTTTGTTTTCATCTATTTTTTAGAATATTATCCCTGCACTCATGTATCAATTCCTTCGTAAGTGCAAAAATGCGTATGGATCAAGCTAGCTAGATATGCATTCCCCTAGCTAGCAATGCATCTTGTGTCGGTATATGTCCATATATATAAAATGACAAAACGAACTCAAGAAATTACAAAGCTATTGCAAGCTTGAGAAGCATAATATCTAAAGAACAGAAGCATGATCCTGGCCGACACTCCAACCCGCCTTCACATGCGAACAGAACTTTTGATGTTCGAAGAGGCGGTGGTGGTGCAGTGTTATCTATATCTCTTGTTTTTGTTACCATAGTGTTTGTTGTTTTGTTTACCTTCTGATTCTATTCTACAACAAAGTTCTTATTTCGCGACTGACATTGTCACTTATAATATACCTATTGCAACTGACAACCCTCATTACGGCTGAAAAATGCGCAGTAGTGGTTAATGTATATGTGCGTTGCTTCAATATTTATTCCCAGCCATTTCCTCCTTACCTATGATTATGTCTAATTAATACGTATCTTAAATTCTTTAATTTTAATTTTAGAATGTGAAAATTTTCGGGATCCGTTGACGTTAATACATATGCACGAATAAACTCATACATACATGCTCAATTTAAATGCATGCCTCTTTGAATTTTTTTTTCTTAGCCACGATCATTTATTAAAAGACATGTACCATGCCTTCATATCCCCATCTCTCCTTCATATGCTCCTTCTCTCTTGTTTCTAAGCCGGACTGAACACTACTAGAATGAACAGAATTAGTTACGGACCCTAGCGACGGCTAAAAAAAGCGGTCTTCACCAGCCGTCGCCTAAAACAATAAAACCGCGTGCCTATTGGAAACTTTCTCATTTCCACGGCCTCCCTCCCAAAGCTGAAAACCCTAACCCCCAACCGCCGTCGCTCGTCGCTGCCCGCCATTGCCAATCAACCCGCCGTCGCCCTTCTCTGCCCCCCGTCGGCCGTCTCAAGCCCACTCCACCCCTATAAACAAAGTTATTGCTACTTCCTCTCTAAGATATGATTTCTAAACTAATTTCATGAATTAATTACTTAATAATGATTCAAATGTATATGTTATGTGATCATACAATGATTGTTGAAATAATGTAGTTGATTTAGTAATGATTGAAACCCTAAATTGTGGATTTAGTTGTTTATCGGTGTGGTGGTTGATTTTGTGTGTATGTATGTGTTAATGAATCATTACTTTATAGATAATAATCAATTATTGATGTTGAATTTATAATATAGCCAATTAGATAATAAATTTAAAAGCTATTTAGGTGATTATCGATTAGAAATCGATTAATAAATTTTGTGAATTTAGTTGATTGGTATACACGTTGTTTTTGGGTTTTGTAATTGTCGGATATGGGATTGGTATACATGTTGTTGGATATAGCTATTTAAAAGCGATGGTTCTGAAATTGTTGTATATGGATTTGGTAATCCTAGTAAATGAGTTGTTGGTATATACGTTGTTGGATTAAACCATGACTGAAACCCTAAAATGTGGATTTATTTGTCTATCAGTGAATTAGTTGATTTTATGAAAATGAATTGTATTGTGGAAATTATGGATATGAAATTGTTGTAAGGTTGCAAGGCCAAGGTTAGAAGAGAAGCAGTGTTCAGACACTGTGCCGGTGCTACAACACCCTGCCGTTGTAATGCCAAAATTTTCTGAAATGAACTATATAAAATAGTTGTTGCGTTGAATAAATTCTTTGAACAATAAAAATATCATTTTTATTGTATGTATGAACCACTAAAAATATTCATGCGTTGAATAAATTTTTTGAACAATAAAAACATCATTTTTATTGTATGTATGAACCATTAAAAATATTCATGCATTGAATAAATTCTTTGAACAATAAAAACATCATTTTTATTGTATGTATAAACCATTAAAAATATTCATGCGTTGAATAAATTCTTTGAACAATAAAAACATCATATTTATTGTATGTAATGGTAACTATTTTTTAAAACAGTCTGATAATGCATAGGAATTTTCAGAAAGATAAGTTTTAAAGTTTATCGTTTAGTTGAGAAATCCGAAATGAAATACTGTCGAGATATAACAGTGTGGTGGTAAAAGCTTTAGTCCCAAAAGGCTTTATAATAATATATGTATGTGTTATCGAAATCACTGACATATATTTTTGAATCAGGAAAAATGTTTGATTATTACATTGACCGTTGTTGGATGTATAAAGTTAGAATTGGAATGAAAGGCTCAGTGAAAGAACATTTCTATAATGGTGTAAATGAATTTGTTAGATTTGCAGTATCTAATAATCGAAATTACGAGGAGCTTCGTTGTCCGTGTAGTAAGTGTAAACTGATGAGGTTTCATAAACCAGTCATCGTTAAAATACATTTGTATAAATCAGGTTTTGTGCCAAATTATTATTTATGGGATCGTCATAGAGAACTTTTTGCGCCTACAGTAAATCCTGTAGCATCTGAGGTCGAATTAGTTATGATGAATCCAATAGAAGATATTGTGGAAGATGCAGCACGGTCAATGTTCCCTACCGGTCAGGTTGACGACGATGACGTCAATATTGAAGAAGAACCGAACACGAAAGCCAAAAAAAAATATGATTTATTGGCTCTAGCTAAGCGGCCATTGTGAAATGGTTGTGAAAGTGGAACTGAATTATACATCACTATGAAATCAAAATTTAACCTTATAGAAGCTGCATTTACAGCGGTTGTACAAGCTGCAAAAAGACATATGCCAAATGTGCAATAGTCATTACAAAGTGAAAACACTAACGTCGGCTTTCGGTTTGCCATACTAAAAAGTAGATACTTGTGTCAAAGATTGCATGTTGTATTGGAAAGATGATATTAATCATAGAAACTATAAAAAATGTGGCGGGGAAAGTAATAAACCTAGAAAAAAAGAAAGGTATCGAAGTTCCGTATACGAGAATGCATTATTTACCAATCATCCATAAACTACGACGGTTATATGCACCCTCAGTCACTGCATGTCATATGCGATGGCATAGTGTGCGAACACAAGAAGATGGAACTTTGACACATTCATCGGATGGAGAAGGATGGAAACATTTCGATAGGATGTATCCTACATTTGCGCAGAGAGCCGTAACGTCAGACTTGGTTTATGTACAGATGGATTTTCACCATTTTGTCAGTTTGATAGTAAATATTCATCTTGGCCTATTATCGTTACTCCTTATAATTTACCTCCGTGGATGTGTATGAAAACTCGATATATGTTTCTCACTGTTGTCGTTCTTGGTCCTAATGATCCAAAACAAGGCATCGATATTTATCTACAACCATTAATCGAAGAGTGGAAAAAACTATGGGATGAAGGAGTTGAAACATACGACATTTCAAACAAAATCGTCTGTTCGCATCTTTGTTATGGACAATTGGTGATTTTCCTGCATATGGGATGCTTTCAGGTTGGAGTACGGTCGGTCGTCTATCTTGTCCTTTATGCATGGAAGAAACACAAGCATTTTTCTTACGGTATGGAAGGAAGCATTCGTGGTTTGATTGTCACCGTTGTTTTCTGCATACCAATCATACTTTTAGAAGAGATAAAAAAAAAACTTTAAAGCTAACAGCGGAATAACTGTGCAAGCACCCAAAATTTGGACAAGTGAAGAAATACACAATATTATAAAGGATTATCCAAAGATCCATGAGACTGGAGAACACACAGAAATTTCAGGTAAATCTGACATTCATAATTGGTGTAAACAAAGCATATTCCGGGAGCTAACTTATTGGAAAGATCTCAAACTTCGACATAATATCGACGTTATGAACGATGAAAAAAATGTATTTGATAACGTGTTTAATACTGTTTTGAATGTCAAAAGAAAAAAAAGACGATATATATTCGAGACGTGACATAGAAGAATATTGTAAACGTCCAAAACTTCATATGAAGCCCAATGACAATAAAAAACCCAAAGTGTAACACCCCACCTCCGCTAGGGTCACTCACAAAGGGAATGCACTAGTTTTGGTGGAGCATTATCTAGGTAAACATACACAGAGATATCACAAGACAGAACATAAATGAAACAGCAGAAGAAATTAAAAATCAAATCTTGTTACTTTCAAGAAAAGAGTCAAAATCTCATATTTCCAAAGTACAAGTTGCCCTTATTCCATTACATCAAGTTCTAAATAAAGAAGCATAAACTTAAAATAACAAAAGTAAATTATTCCCCAAAAATAGCAAACGTGCAGCCATAGCATAGCTCAAGACCAAACCGTACATAAGCTGACAGAAAGCAAGCTAAATCCAAGCTAAGAGCTAGAGTTTCCTCCCTGAGAACCTGGGGGAAGAAACGAAAGAAAAAGAGGCGAAAGGAAACGGGTCAGTCATAAAGACTGGTAAGTCCAAGTGACTTTCAGCATAAAAACAGGTAAAGGTAACATGACATGTATAAACTGAAAGTAAACATAAGTATGATGTCAAGATGGATAAGATAGACTAAGATAACATGATAAATCAAGTATAGGTCAAGTATAGCATCGCATGTTCAAGGTTCGCTGCACCAACTGTACTAGTAGCCCAACCCATGTCAAGTATTAATCATGAAATGATCGCTTGGCCCAAAATCGTGAATGACCCATTACTAGGTCCAACGGAATGATCCACTAATCGATCGGCTCCCTACAAGTTCTAGCTCGTTGTGTTTCTGTGTCATACAGCCCTATCACGAATGTAGTCACCTGTGCTAGGTCCACCATAGGGTGTATCAAGCCCTATGGTGCCAACCACCGACACGAATCAAGCATGCACAGATAAACCTACTGATGCCCAATGCCTGCTTTTTCAACTCCGGACCACGTGCACGACCATAGCCCGACTGAACCTACACTGGCGCACCCACACAGCCGTCGTTCTGGTCGCTTACAATCAGCCCAGTAATCGTGCCCCACCCTGCCTAGTTCCAGGGTACCATGATACATCTAGTGGGTTACTGCTGAAATGGACCTCGTAACTAAGGTTTCCGTCTAGTAGGTTAAGTGTTGTCATTTAAATTCGAGACTTAACCCCATCAGTCTAGCATATCAAGTTGGCTAAGTGTTGTCATTTAAGTTCGTGACTTAGCCCTACCATTCACGTGTTAAGTTGGTTAGGTGTTGTCGTTCAAGTTCATGACCTAACCCTACCAATCATATTTCAAGTTGGTTAAGTGTTGTCTTTCATGTTCATGACTTAACCCTATCATGTGGCATTAATTCATTAATGCACCCTAACCTCTCACATCAGACCTGTTGTTGTGGTCACTGGATATGCCGGGCGGTTCTGGGCAGATTTACACCACAACTCAGTCTGACCTCGGGTTTCAAGCGCGATATGACCAACTACCCACATTGGATCCTATTGTTTGCAGTAACTGGATTTGCCGGGCGGTTCCGGGCAGATTTACACTGCAAACTCAACCCAACCTCGAGTTGGCCATTTTCAAGTTCATTCTAGTGTCATGACCATGTTCAAGTTTCATGTCAAGTTCGTGTCAAGTTTCATGTTTCAACTTATGCCTATTGTCAAGTTCATGATTCATGTTTATAACCAGTTCATGTTTTGCCTAATCTACCCAAATCGTATTCCCATCGCATGTAAACGTTAATCGATCTAAATTACAAGCAAATCTAAATCTAGAGATAAAGGGAATAACATCAAAACTATGATAGGCAGAAGGGACAAGCATAAAGCGATAAAAGAGATTACAAGACTGGCATGATATAACTTGAGATAATCGGTTACAACATCACTGGCATATAGAAATTAACAGGGTTTTCAAATCTAGCAAAATAAGGTGATAGTCCTGATAAAAACTTGACATAAAAGAATAGGCATGCATAAGCAAACCAAATACAAGGATAATGGGTCAATGGTTTTAGGTGTACATAATAACGAATAAACTAAGAAAGTCACACCCTAGGTATGGGATCCAACTAAATGCCAATTCGGTGTTCAACATGGTTTTCAACTATAGTGTTATGAGCAATCAACTATAATAGTCAATTAACCACAATAGTTATACAATAGTCATGGATAATTACCCAAAAGAGTTCTAGGCAACTACCCTAATAGTCATAGGCAATTAATTGTAATAGTTTCAAAGTCATGGTCATAGTCTTATGTTCATAATCATAGGCAGTAATTCATAGTCACGAGTCATAGGTGATTAGCCAAAATTGTCCTTGTCATAGTCATAGGCAATGGTCTTATGTTCTCGGTCATAGGCATAGGCATAGTCTTATGTTCTCAGTCATAGTCCTTGGCCATTAACAATGGTTTCAATGTCATAGGCATGATAACGTTTGATTTTTAATGCGAATAGGCCCAAATTGATTTCAAAGCAATATTCTGAAATGTCAAGATCCAAGAAGAATAAGAATAGATATGAATCATACGTATATCAAATTCCAATTTATAACATGCCCATATCAAGTTTATAGATTTCATCTAAAAGTAACCGGAACTTACAGTGCGTGGATCGAGAATTAGAAAGTAGAATTTGATTGTTGAATCTCTATTTGATTGATCGTGTTCTAATTGAAATCCCCCAATTTGAAATCTCTAAGCGTAGTCTTGATGGAGAAGGAGCAGTCCTTTTTCTTCCTTATTATCTTATTATTTTGATTATCTCAGAAGCAGCATAAGGACAGAATGAAATGGTGTGGAGAGAATGAGGCTAGGGGTGAGTTTATATAGGATTAGGAAGACAAATCTGGACAGAAAACGAGTCTAAATACATCAGGATGCATCTGGTCCAAGAAGTGGATTCGGGAGGCAGGTCGACCCCCAGGTCGACTCCCCAGTCGACCTGGTTGGGGGGGGAGACTCCCCAGTCGACCTGGGTATATGGACGGGGATTTTCCCGCCAGCCTTCTCTGGGTTTGAATTTCGAATTTCTGGCTTTATTTTCGAGCTGTTTTATTTTATTTAAATTCCTGAAACTTCAGAGGGTCATATCTTGGTCATACGGACTCCGATTTTCGAAAACTCGGACTCAATTTCATGCAGAATTCCGAGACGAACGCAATGGCGCAACCCGTTTCCCCTGATTTTTATTTTAAAATTTTAATTCTGCCCTGATTTCTTGTTTTAACATGTTATAAAAATACGGGTTGTTACACAAAGTGTGCTATGAACTAGATAGTAAACAAATAAAACTTGTACTGAAATGGGTCGTGGGACTGAAATGTCCGGATGGAATTTCTTCTAATCTTCGTAGATGTGTTGACTATAGAAACAATAAATTGAATGGGATGAAAAGTCATGATTGTCATATCATGATGGAATATTTATTACCAGTGGTGTTCAAAGAATTATTTCCAGTAAAAGTGTAGGGTGTTTTAACAGAGTTAAGCTTATTCTATAAACAGCTTTGTTCGGCAACGTTAAAAATTGATCGTCTCTGTAAACTTGAAGTAGAAATTCCGATATTGATTTGCAAATTGGAGAAAATCTTCCCTCTAGGATTTTTTAATGTATTGGAGCATTTACCTATTCATCTTCCATCCGAAGCAATTCTTCGAGGTCCAGTGCAATATGGATGGATGTATCCTTTTGAAAGGTAAAATTTATGCTTACAATTCAAAGTGACATTAGTGCATATAAATTGAATTAGTTTTATTTTAGGTATTTGAATCATCTGAAGAAAAAAGTACGACAAAAAGCACGAGTTGAAGGTTCGATTTGCAAATCTTATCTTCTAGAAGAAGCTTCGTTATTTTTTTCTCATTACTTCAGTGATCATGTGAACCTATCATTTGTAAGTGGTCCTCGTAATGATGAAACCGTGGAACCCAATTTTTGTCCGACAATGTTATCTGTTTTTAGACAACATGGACGATCTTCTGGAAAATGTGTAGAAATATGGTTAAATGATACAGGTCACCATGTAGCACACACATATGTTCTTCTAAATTGTGCTGAAGTTGCACCATTTGTTAGGTACTAAATTTTTAACTTTATTACAGTTATGTGTACATCAATTGTTAGCTAGTAATAAAATCATTTATACTTGCTGTATTTACGAATCAGAAAATTCAAATGGCGATCTCAGTAAAGATTTTTCTAAATGGTTCTCGAAGTATGTTTACGATCCAATAAACTGCGTCAATGACGAGGGTTTGCAACATCTTGCGCTTCAACCAAAAAAAATGTTAAGACTTATCCAATATTCTTCGTCAATGGATTTAAATTCAACACCAAAGACCATGGTACTCAGATTAACATATAACAGTGGTGTATTTGTCAAAGGTAGTAATGATCCCGAAGAGCATATAAAAGACTTTTATGGCGTCTTGACACAGATTTTAGAGTTGACATATTATGTACAACCCATTGAAAAAGTTGCTCTATTCAAGTGCAACTGGTTCAGCAATGTTCCTGGAACTGGAATCAACGTGCATAAAGATTATAAGCTTATAGAAATAAAGCACACATCACATTACTATAAGAATGATCCTTTTGTATTGAAAAAACAAGCATTACAAGTTTACCTTGCTCCGTATCCATCCTTAAAAAGAGATAAAGAAGATTGGTCTGCTGTAATTAAAACAAAGGAAAGATTTACGTTTGAAGGAATTGCTATTCCAGACGATGCAGCGTATCAAATGGATGCAAATCAAAACGATGAAATAATAATTGCTAATGATCTTAATTTAGAGTCTCTTTAAACGATGAATCAAATGAATTAATAGAAGCATTTGAGAGTACAGAGGACAACGATATAGAGTATGAGACCGATACTGAATCAGAAAATGAAGAAGAAGAATATTATTTGTATCGTTAGTTGTTTACATACGATGTACAATGGTATGTTTTATATGATGTGCTATGTTGTGAGCTATGACTTACAATGATATGTTTTATATGATGTGCTATTGTGTGAACTTATATGATGTGCTATGGTTATCTATTATCTGGTTCTTCTTCTTTTATGTAAATGGGTCTTGTAGTTGCATTTGATAATATATGTTGTATGAGTTTATTTGATAATGGAGGTGCATAATGATATATGAGTTATTATTATACGATATAATATGTTTGTGACAGATATGCTTCCAAGACGCCGCCCTACCCACAGTTCATAGGCAGGTGCAAGCGGTACAACACCGGATTTACGTCCGGTCGTAGAGCTCGTGCCCAAGTCCGCAGGGTAAGTTTTTATTTTTAAAAAATGTTTAGTATTCAAAAGTTATTAAATGCTAATATCGTACTTTCTGCAGGGGGTTTGAGATTATTCTAGGAGAAATTGTTTTAGGTGTGTCTAGAAATGCATATGTCGCTAGGTGGGCGCATGTGTGTCCTCACTGGGATGATATTCCTATCCAGATTAGGAATACCATCCTCGCAGAGGTTCTTATAAGTATAAATATATTCCTCATTTGCAAAATTATATAAAATATGTAATACAATTTGTTTGTTAATTTATAGGTTGTTGTACGGGTCTAGGAAGAAGATATGGATGTTTTCCTCACCGCATGGAACCAAAAGATGAGGAAAAATTATTCAGGCAATGTATACAAGGCAAAAGCAGCGGCAAAGAGGCCTCATCGATGAGCGAGGAGGTCTACGTCTATTTCCATAAATTGTGGGCCACGGTAGCTGCGAGGGTAAATTAGTTAAGCTTATTTTAAAATTTTATTTTGTATATCCATCAATTAATCATATAATTAAATATACAGGAGTTTTCAGAGCGAAACCGAGCAAACAGGCTCAAAAATCCTGCTTTGGATCGGGGTGGGTCTAAGTCCTTCTCCAAGCAACGTCGGGAATTGGTACGAACGATAAATCACATTTACAGATAGTTCTAAACTTTTTAAATCGTATTGATAAATTCCAAATATATATTATATCATTTCAGATGTCGACTCTCCAACGAGAGCCTACACTTGCTGAGGTGTTTACACAGACTCATGCCATCGAGCGGACAGATGAGGAGGGTAACACCTCATATACCTGGACGGACACTAAGTCCCGTGGAGTGATGGTTAGCGTTCGTAATAATTTGTATTTCACATTGTTATTTTGAAATTGAATATTTAATGTATTCCATAATTGTCCGCTATCGCAGGACAGATACACGGCGGCGTTAAATGCTCGAGCAACACAGTCAGGTCATGAGTCGGACGTGGAGGGGTGCAATCGCATTTGGAACAGAATCATCGACCCGCCTACAAGGAGTAGACGCTACGGCTTTGGAAACATAGAGGTAAAGAGTTTTATTAAAGGATTTAAACGTATCCAAATGCTATTAAAGGTTTAAAGTGTTGTGACATATTTAAACATATTCAAATATTGTTATATATACTCAAATCCATACTGGCATGTTTAATTATGATCACTAATAATTCATGTCCTTAGGTACTCAATCCACGTAAACAATTATCACTCTCTATGAAATATTAATTTATCTCATACTGGCACGAATAATTACTTTAAATTTATGACATACCATTGAAATATTAATTTATCTCATACACGCTTATAATATAATAATTACAGATAGCGGGACTCATGCCTCTTATACGAGGCGTCAGGAGGAGGAGATCGTCATGCTTCGACAACAGGTTGCAGCTCTGGAGGATTTTCAGAAGAACAAGCTCGAGACCATGCTGGATGCGCGGATTGCTGCATATCTTTAGGAGCATAGGGTAATGTCGCCGAGTGAGCCTACTACCGTGGAGGAGGACGAGGAGGAAGAGGAAGAACGAGAACGACGAGGATGAGTAGGTATTTGTCCTTTTTTTATTTTGGACCTGGTTTGTAAATATAAACTACTTGTTAATCATGAACTTTAGATGTTTATGGTGTTTTATGGAGACGATGATGGTTTGTTTATTTGATGTGGACGTGTTGATGGGTTTTGGACTGTTTATTGTTTATATTTATCGCTTATCAGCTATTTAGTCGTGTATGAGTTGATTTATAGCATTTATGAGATGATTGAATGTGAATTTGAGGTGATGGAATATGAAACTGATTGTATATGAGTTGTGGATATGTTGGGTTTGAGGTGGTGTGGTTTGATGGCTTGTTAGCTGCTGGAAAACAAAAAAATATTACAGTTTAGCAACGGCTGGTGACGGATTTCTGGTCACGTAGGGTGATGGTTGGCGACGGCTTGTGAGGGCTGTTTACACAGCTTTGCCATGAATAGCGACGGCTGGCGATGGCTCTTTTGCAATGTTTAGTTACGATTTGTGACGGCTTGTGACGGCAATATAGCGACGGCTAGTGACGGCTTCTAACGACTACAGAAAATATAACCGTTTGTCCACGTGGCATGCTTGCCATTGCTAACCGTCGCTATATTGGTGTCCACAGCCGTCACTAAGCTCGACGCTATTTGCTTAGCGTCCACATATTTTGTTACGGCTGTTAGCGACGGCTAGTGACGGCCGTCGATGGTTTTTTGTCATCGCTAACTGAGCCGATTCTTGTAGTGGAAAGGCTCTCTTGATAGAACTTTGCAGGGTTTGTGTCATTCAGCTGGGTGAACATCAGTCCTTGTGTGTCGGATATACTCATCCATGGTAAGTGACTGCATCCGGACTGAGAGATTCTTTCGAACATCAGTTGTCGTTTCGGAAGCACCTAGTTATAGTAAATAATCGCATCTAAACTGAAAGGTTGTGACACCTTAGAACTTGCAAGAGTTTGCGTTATTCCATGGAGTGAACATCGGCCTCATGCTGGATGCACTTTACTATGGTGAGTGATCGCAGCCGGGCGCGGGCCACCCCTTGGAACTTGCAAGGGTTTGCGTCATTCCGTGGAGCGGACATCGGCCTATTGCTGGATGCACTTGAGTATGGCAAGTGATCGCAGCCGGGCGCCGGGAGCCCCTTGGAACTTGCAGCCTCTAACGTTGACTTTGCAACCGCTTGTTGAACTCTCCACCGTTTGACTCTTGGCAACTCCTCTTGCTCACCCTCCAAGGTGGTGCTTTTCATTGTTGGGTTTATACGTGTTGATGTTTTTTGCGCTCGACGCTAGAGTTGGTGTTATTGGGTTTGCCACTTTGCATCGGGTTTCGAGGAAGCAAGCGTTCGTCAGATAGCCTGTAATAGGGGTATCGTCTTTTAGCAAATTTGAATTACCGAAAGTATTGCAAGTAAGAGATTTACTCAGGCATATATGCTTTTAGTCACATAGCTAATGTTCAGTACATCACTTGCAAATTATTACAGACTATTCACAATAAGTTTCGAACACGGCAAGCTGTAAAATATGAAGTAAAGCATGAAGTAAAGAAGGAAATAAAGTAGGGAGTAGAGCAGTGGAGACGATGATCGCTTATTCTGAGCTATTAAAATTAGAGTGCCAATCATTGGTCCTCAGTTGATCACCGGCCTGGTATCAACCCGTGCTGGAGTTTGATTACTTGAATCAACTTGATTGGTGGGCGCATTCTGTCCCTAAAGAACTGGAGTAGAGTTCGATGCTTGTGGATTATTGACATACCGTTGCAGCTTGTTCTTTCGAATCAACTCCACAATCAAGATTTTGAGGTGCCTACATTCATTTGTGTTATGACCAGGCTAGTTGTGAAACCTACAGAACTTTCCCGTGTTAGCTGCCTTGTCGCCTATCCTCATTGGTTTTGGTTCTGCATATTCTTCAGAATTCTTCGTTGCAAGATAAATGTTTTCAGGGGTGTCATTCAAAGGTGTTAGCTCTGATGGGTTGAAAAGGAGAATCTTCTTATTATCTCTATTGGCCTTCCATCGTTGACACGCTTTTGCCCTTGATTATTCTTTTGATCATATTGAGTAGCAGCATTTTTGGGAGCTTCAAGAAGTTGGTTAGCATCAATAATCTGAAGAGGCACAGAATTAGGCATGGCAATGGAGTGGAGCAGGCACGGGTAGTATCCCCCCATCACATGCCCCGTTAGGTAATTTTTTGCCCCGTGCCCGCCCCATACCCGCATGGGTATCCATTAAACGGGTTTTAAATAAGTTGCGGGTATTTGTGGGTATCCGCGGGTACCCGTGATATTTCATTCAATTCCTTTTTTAACCGTCTATTGAAATTGTTTGAAAATACATCCAATAAAAAAAATTAGAACCAGACGTGTAGTTTGGCAACGCGTTGCATGGGTTTGGCAACATATTGATTTAAACCAGTGAGAAGGAATGAAACGAGAACTTTTGCAGGATGAGTTAAATTGTTCAATAAAAACATGCGCACAAATACGCAAAAGTCAACAACAATGATTTATGCATTGGAAAAAAACACTCAATACGGGCATGGGTACCCACGGACACAGATATCTTACTATCCATACCCACCCCATTAATTGATGGATATTAAAAAAAACTCATTTATTTTATCCATGGGTACCCATTTAGCTATCCGTTTCATACCCATGAAAGATTTTATCCGCGGGTAACCGTGGGTACGGATTTTTTTGCCATCCCTACACAGGATTATTGTTCACTCTCATATACTCCTCTGTTTTTTTATAGAATTTCTTAAGCGTGTTTGGTTCTTTCATTTTGATCCATCTACCAAATTCGCTCTTCTCATCTATGATCCCGATTAGATACATTATGATCATGCGGGGCTCAGGATTCCCCACTACGGACAAAGTAGTGTTGAATCTCTTGAGGAAGGCTTTAGCAGATTCTCCTGGATTCTGCTTTATTGATGTTAGAGAAATAACATATTTAGCCTTAGTAGCTTGTAGCCTGAATTTGCTCCTTGAATTTCAGAGTCAAATCATCGACTCGGTCGACGGATTTTGGCGGCAGCCTCGTGAGCTATAACGATGCGACACCTTCTAGATAGAGAGGGAAGCACAAGCATTTGATCTCGTCTGTCGCTTTAGCTGCATTCATGTGCCATTCGTATCTATATTGGAAGTGATTTGGATCAGAAGTCCCGTTGTACGGAGGCAGAGTAGGATGAGTGAACTTTCTAGGGAACTCAGCTTTGCGGATTCTCTTTGTGAACTTTCAAGCATAAGAAGTCCGATTCTCTTTCACTGTCATTGCGAGCCATGCTATCTTTCATGATTTGCTTTACCATATCCGCGATATATTCCTTCGAGTTGTGTTGTTACGGAGAGCGGACTTCGATCTCTTTTCCGGATGCTCGTGTTGGCGAGCGATCGCGATTATAGGATCTACGTCTTTTACCTCCACTATGGGGAGGTGCCCCCTTGGCAGGACTTGCAACTTGTCGGATATTTCGGTTAGAATGGCTTTTGGTCTTCGGCTTTGGGTCTTGGACATCAGCATCCCTTTTTTCACTTTCTCAACCATCTAGCCCTTCCATGTTATCATTATGATGATGATCGGAGGCTGACGAATTCGCATTATCCTCAAGGTTGACGTGAACTCTTTGAGGAGGAGCGAGATTCGCTTGCGCCTTCAAAAGAACATTCATCTTATTGATAAGGGCTTGATTAGTGTCCATCAATGCTTCATTAGCCTTCATTAAAGTTTTGTTGGAGGCTTCTATTCGTTGACTCAAGTTAGCGACAACGGCATCTAATTCAGCTTTAGTTACTCAAGCTCCGGCTATTGAGTTTTCTCCAACTTCAAAGCGGTTGGTAAGTGGTGTTGCTTCGTCGTTAGTAACGTCGTCGGTTTCTCCAACGGTTTTACTCGTAGTTTTCTTAGATTTAGCGATTATCTGGGACAAGGATTTGAACTTTGAAGAGAACCCGTCAATTGGCCTAGTCTTAGATTTGGAAAATCTATAGTAGAAGTAGGCTTAGAATTCCAATGCAAGGCTCTTAAATTTGAGAGAAGTGTGAACGTGGCCCCACGGTGGGCGCTAAATGTTGAAACCAAAAAATGGCCACAACACCAAAGGTATCTCTAAGATACTTCATGTGACGGCCCGCCCCGCACCAGCCGACATTTCCCTTGAAATGCGTTCTTCCAATGCCCGACCAACACGGGACGGTCGTCAAAAGGAAAGAAACGAGACGGTGAAATCACCAAGAACCTATAGTATATCTCACAGCGCATGGGACAAAATATAATAAGAACATAACTTGACATAAAACAAGCGAGACAGTGCATAAGCTGAAAACTAAACCATATCCATCATAGCAGCGGAAATCCAAAATATAGCTTATGATCCAAACCATTATTACAACTTCAAAATACTCTCTAAAAGGAAATAAAAGAGGTGCACTACTAATGCCCAAAGTAGTGACCAGAGTCTCATGCTCGTCTCCGGACAGCTACTCGTGCATAACCACCTAACTTGTCTCTAGTCTGCTCGTTTAGGAGCACCCAGAGTAATAAGAAGAGACATAAAACTCTATGTCAGACAAAAGTCTGGTATGAGCGATAGCAAATCTATGCAGCTAAATAAAGCAATAACATGTATAAATAATCATACCTGAACCTGAACCTGGACCTGCAACCAAAGAGTTAGCACAAAAAGATGTATAATACTCTAAGGTAACACTAACATACAGTGTAAAATGAAGTGTGTGTCATGGTGATAGCAAACATGAAACATAGCAATCATCCTTACATCACTCACTCAGTGCGTAAAGCATACAATATCCACCGCTTTGACCACCAAATATATTGGGGCCATGACGGAAACTCCGTAGTACAACTATTTCTATGACCATACTCCTCTGGTTTATAGTCAATAACCCTACCCAGTCCACACATCCCTGGCTCTAGGTTAAGGGCCATCCAGTCCATACTTCCCTGAGTCTGGTTCGTCTACATGCCCCATCTCTTCAACGGTGATACAAAGTTATAGATATCGATAACCCCTTTTCACACGTCCCGCAACAAAGCCCAACTCTATAAGTTAACTCATTGGTTCCATCTGGATCCTGAGTAATAACTTCCCATTTGGACTTCCTTTGCATCTCGGGTTTTGTTCTTCTTCGGTTCGATTCGGGTCTCTTCCTCCTATCTGGTTCGGTTTGGGTCTCCTCCCCCTATTCGGTTCGATTCGGGTCTCCTTCTCCTATCCGGTTCGGTTCGGGTCTTCCTCCTATCCGGTTCGGTTCGGGTCTCCTCCTCCTATCCAGTTCGGTTCGGGTCACCTCCTCCTATTCGGTTCGGTTTGGGTCTTCCTCCTATCTGGTTCGGTTCGGGTCACCTCCTCTTATCTGGTTCGGTTTGGGTCTTCCTCCTATCCAGTTCGGTTCAGGTCACCTCCTCCTATCCGGTTCGGTTTGGGTCTTCCTCCTATCCGGTTCGGGTCTCCTCCTCTTATCCGGTTCGATTCGGGTCTTCCTCTTATCCGGTTCGGATCGGGTCTCCCTCCTAACCGGTTCGGATCGGGTCTTCCTCTTAACCGGTTCTGAAACTCTACAATTTTTTCCAACAAGCTAATTTCGCCAAACGATGACGTTTTGAACCATTCTAACTTATGCAATCATAAAACATCCCAAACAATAGTAACAACATATAGATTCAATCAAAAAGATCAAAACAACAAGCATATAGGTTATTTTAGATCAAACATACCCAAAACCCATGATTTTCCCCTTAACCATGTTTAACCATATCTAACAATAGGATTAGCAAACTTAATCCAAATTAACCCAAATTTTTACCAGTGACATAAAATATTATTTTAGATATTATGCATATTTTTCCATATTTTTCTGAGTCATAATTTCGCCAATTATCACTAATCACCCCTAATTAACCATAATTAGTGAATAAACATGCTAATCACTTACCTTAGCCCCAAATAAATTATAGACCCAAAAAATCCACCGATTTGGCATGGATTCCTATGTATAGCAGCAGCTCTATCTCTGATTTGATGCTAATTTGACTTGATTTGATGTAGTTTTGCTTAATTAGCGATTAGGAAGTGATTAAAGGTAGATTTGGAAGATGGAGGTCATTACTAGGGTTAGAGGGATGTTTGTGGCGGCTGAAAAAATAAAAAGGAACCATTCTCTAACTCCTTTCAGCCCTCCTATAACCCTAATCCTGAAGTGGGTTATGGGTCTAGCTGCTAATCACACTGTTAAGCCCAATTAAGCTGTTTTTCCATCTTCAAAT
>JASFAX010003886.1:0-41154 GCA_030737875.1 Allium sativum
TACGTGTTGCCCAATAACTATAGTTTAGGCCATTAAAGAAAGGAGGTCTTTGTGTTGATTGACCTTCAGTGTAAGTGTTAGTGCTGGTGCTTGCGTTATTTGCCATATTACTAGAATATATCAAATAACTGTGTTACGGTTATATGATAACCGAGCTCTGATACCAATTGAAAAATCGAGTGTGTACGACTTATGCAGGATCTATAATATGGCTATGCGGAATATGATAACAATATATATATATATCACATATAACTTTAAATGCAGTAAAGTAAAGTAAAATAGATTAACGACACCAGGATTTTATACTGGTTCGGACCTCCCGTCCTACGTCCAGTCCCGAAGCTCCTCTTCGGAATTTCAACTAAGCAATATCCTCGCTTCACCCGGAGGAACAGGTTCACAACACTACTTGATTTGCGGGCTACAAGTTTACCCACTTGATTTCACGGGCTACAAGCTTACCCACTTGATTTCACGGGCTACAAGCTTACCCACTTGATTTCACGGGCTACAAGCTTACCCACAAGACGATTACAAGAGTTTGACCTTGAATGTGTTCTTTCTTCAACACTGATTAGTCAATGATTGAGTACACCCTTCCTATAATCTTATCCTCAAATATAATATGATGTTTGCAAAGATTAGGAAGTGGATTATCGTTTTGAATCACAAGTGTATAAAATATGCTTGGAGATTCAAACGATAATATAATGATTTTGAGTGGTTTTGAATGCTAAGAATAATGCAATATAGATCAGAGAATGGAGAGAAGATTCGGTCATTTGAATGAATGAAAATCGATGTATTTATAATAATCGAGAAGATGCAATTGTTGGTGAAAAGTTGCTCTCAAAAGAAGTGATTATTCTTGAGAAGAAATGGATGTAGCTCTTCAAGAAAGAAGATGACTTTTCACAAAATTTCAAAAAGCTGTTGACCTATTAAAATTTATAGGTCGACATGTTTTTAGCCGTTGTAATTTAAAAACCTGTTGACCTATAAAAAAGTATAGGTCGACCTCTTTTCGACCGTTATATTTTGAAAACCTGTTGACCTATAAAAAAGTGTAGTTCGACATGTTTTTGATGATATGCATAAAAAAAGGTTTTATAAGTAATTTTTGAAAGCCAAAAAGAAGTATGATTATTTGAGGATAGATTTTAACATTTATGACTCTAAATAATCAACTTCTAACCTATGAAGGCATCTCGTCTTCTTTTTGTCGATGTAGAAGCTTCTTCTTGTCATAAATCAAAATAATCCGTGAAGCTTTGACTCAACAAATTGCTTGCCTGAAAAAAAAGAAATCGAGCATATAATTTAATTTCCCCTTTTTTCTCTACTTTCCTTGCAACATGCAAAATCAATGCATAATAAAGTTACCTACATACATACATATCTACTTATGCATAAATCTTTCCCTCCAAATAAATTGACTGTATTTATCTTCTCAATTATATATATATACATATATATATTCAATATATATATATATATTTAATTTTTTTTTGAACCGCGTTCACACTAAGCCGCTTTTTAGCCATTCCCCTAAAACAAAAATATGGCGTTGGCGGGGATCGAACTCTGCACCTCTTGTATGCAAGTCACATGTTCCAACCAAATGAGCTATTATGTCTTTTGCTTACAATTCTTAGAACAATGCTAAACATTATTCTTTTCTCATTCCTCTTTTTCCATGTTTTGCTGCAATATTTAATTTAAGGATATCTTTTTCATACGGAGTCCAATTTACGCAAACTCGGACTCTATCTCAAGCAGAATTCCGAGACGAACGCAACGGCGCAACCCGTTTCACCTAATTACTTTTCTAAAAATTAATTATATCTTGATTTTTTTTTGTTCACAGAAAATACGGGGTGTTACGTTCTCCCCTCCTTAAAGGATTTCGTCCCCGAAATCTTCAAGTTAGGAAGAATGTGTCCTACCATCCAATCATCCATCTACTCAACCATCAGGCACAGGCATCCATTGTCCTTAAGAGACTTCTAATGCTTTCATGTTTATATGCATAGTGTGTGTACATGTCCTTATCCAATGCAAAAATCAGGCGATCTACTGATTCAGTTGACCTCCTTAATGCGAACCATGATAGTGCCATGCGTCCATTATGTATGCAAAAGGTTCCTAATGATACATATTATTTCTATATGCGTGCACAACCATTCATCTTAATGCAGCATCCATATGATAATACAACCACTATTCATTCATTAATTTAAATATGCACACATATTTATATGCAATATGAGAGTGACTGAGCCAATCTAGTGCCTAAAGTGTGTGTATATGCATCCACGAGCAACCACTAGCAAACACTTGCATCCACTTGCATCCATCTAACATAACATGTCTCAAACACATGTTTCAACCATAGGACTACCCTTCTAAAGGTCAAAGACTTAAACGAGAGGATGTACTAAAGATAGGACAAGTATAAGCTAGGCGATAAAGGAGAATATAAAAGACATAACCCCGAAAAGGAAGGGGTACAACAAACGAATCTTCTCTTCCGTCTCCCAAGTAGCTCTCCTTGATCTTCTTCCCATTGCACTTTGACTAGCTTGACCTCTCGGTTTCTCAACTTCTTAATCTCCGACCCAAGAATGCATGTAGGAGCTAGTCTGATCGTGGCATCTCGCTCTACTTCCACTTCCTTAAGCGTGTTCGACTCCACCACTTTCGTCGTATCATGTAAACACTTCCTCAAACTTTCGTCCCGTAATATACAAAGTTTACCGTCCCTACGCAACCAACCCTTATCATCTAGGGTATACCTACTAAGATGGCTTGATGACTCCCCTCTTGTGAGATTCTCTACTAACTCAACCAACTGTGGGTCAGCTCGCTGTGCCTCCCCAATCCGTCCCAAAAGCATAGGTCTGACCTCTAAGGATGCTAGCGAACCAAGTACAAAATCAATGGATGGTCTAAAGTCAAAGGTAGAGATAAACTCTAAGCTACGCCGCTCAACAGACCAAGGACTCAGTGTCAACCCTTTTCTACTTAAGGCCCCCACCACAACGTTACCCTTGCCAGGGGTATATGCTATTTCGAAATCGTAGGACGCCAAGAACTCCATCCACCTTTGCTGCCTCAAGTTCAGATCTTTTTGAGAGAACAAATACCTTAGCAACTTATGGTCTGAAAGCAACTCCTAAGTCGTGGGTAGGGTAATTCCCCTCATGGACTTTCGATAGTCTTCCTCCATAACACATCACCCTTCCCCAGAGGCTTCCCTAAGATGTAGGGCATGCTCTTCTCCGCTTCTAGAGAAAACCAGGATATTATTCCATGCAAAATTTGTCACAACTGTCCGTCTCTCACGCAGAACATCCTAGTCGAACTCGACATCCCCCAAGTGCAAGCCCCAAAGGCCTAAACCAATATCAGACAAACACCCAAGGGATACCTCCTTCGAATTCAGATGACATACATGAGATGATACTAGTAAAACGGCCAAATAACTGAGCACTTAACGGACTCTGGCTGTCCTTGCCAGTCTTGCTCCAAAACCATCGTTGATCTCATAACTGGCTTTGCATTATCCACTAGGCACACACGAAAGCTTACTTCGCTCCTCTAGGTAAACCCCGCTCTACATCGAAGACATCCCCATACTCACGGACCACACAAACAGATCCTAAATCATCGTTGGATACATCAGAAGATTCTATGCGGCTAAGCATTACTGAGCCCCTAGGGTCTCAAGAAATGTCGAGGGTCTTTCCATAACGAGTCACAGTCTAACTACCCTCCTTTCCCCATCTAGGATGGCACCACACCGGGCTAGCCAATCCATCCCTAGAATCAAACTACAGCCCGTGAAATGAAGGCGTTGCATTCAACCCCAACGCTCCAAATAGACACTCTCAAATCCCAACAAACCATTTAAGGATGAGCCGAACCACCAACCGGATTTGAGACTAGAATGGGATCCTAAACTAGACTAGTATTTAGGTGTAGTATTTCAACTAACTGAGCAGATACTAACGAGTATGAAGCGCCAGAATCGAATAAGGTACGGACAGGATGATCAAACTGAAAAACTAAGCTTTCAACAGGAATTTTTCTACCTCGTTCTTGCAGCGGTGGGGCCTCAATAGCCTGAACTTGCCCCCTTGCCTGCCTGGGTGCCATAAGAGCCTGCACCTGTCCTCATGAGGTAGACTCTGCCCTCTGCCCCTCCTTTGGGCAGTCCTTCACTAAATGTCCTATAACTAGCCTTCTTCTTCTCATTCTCCATTTGTGACCTCCCACCAAGATGAGGTTTCGTCCTTTGTTACCCTAACAGCTATTTGAACCTTCCTCCCCATTGTCCATCTTTAAAGGTACCAACAAGCCCTCCACCTCCTTGGACTAACTTCTAGCCCAACCAACGTCTAAGTCCCTTGAAGTGGTTTTTTTTCGTCCTTCGTATGGAAGTCCCTAATTATCTTAGAAAAAGCATCTATACGCGGAGGGGGAAATTCAAAAAGAGAAAGAGGAAGAGATTCAGAACGGAGAATCGAAGGAAAGATATATGGCTCTTGGGGGTTATGTTTTTAAAATAAACCTTTCTTTCAAAAATACTCCCCAAAACATACTTTTGAAAGTATTCTTTATAAAAATGCTTTTTGAAAAATAATTTTTCAAAATATCTTATCTGTTCTGGTAACCTTAAGCTCTGATACCACATGTAACACCCCACGTCCATTAATGTCACTCACAAGGGGAATGCATTAACTTCCATGGAGGTTGTAAGTGAATACAGAACAGTAAAATTACAATAAGACAGATATAAGATAGTACTTGGAAATTAAAAACTTTATTTTATTGCAGCAGAAGTCAAAACATGTTTGATTACATCTTAATACCATAAATCAGAGTCAAGTACAATATCCATCTTGATAAAACAAATACATAATCCCATTACACAAATAGCCATAAAAAAAAGATAACAAGCTGGACTTTACTTCAGCAGTCCTAGCTTTCCGAAAGAGATAAGCAATCCAATCTGACTCCACTAGAGCTGGGTCCAACCTGAGGATCTGGAGGGAGAAAAATATGGAAAAGAGGGGGGGTCAGACATAAAGTCTGGCGAGTATGATAATTCTACAATACTATTATCAAAATAACTAGACTAAGGCATAAGCTGGAAAACAAGGAAATGTCTATGAAAGAGCAGATAAAGGACATAGACAATCACTAAAGGCAACTTTATAGGCGCTCCTTAATTACTAAAGGATAATTATTACACTGCACCACACTGGTCTGCTAACACTGATATTACTGGCGCTTGCTAATCAATATAGGATAATTATTATACTCTACTGTACTGTACCGTTCTGTACTGTACTAACACTAACTGCACCCATACTAGTCACTCTAGAAACTTGATCCCTCTTGGTTAAATAGAATGATGATAGCTTCGTGTACTACTAGATGTACCCGCTATCCTCCTTGTTTAACAGTATATCTCTAGCTGCTACCATAGGTAATCAACGTGTACCTATCCTCTCTAGATGTACCCCCTTAAATGGTAATTCCATGTACTCCTAGCTGACGTCATAGGTGCCGTCTGCTCCTATCTCCATTAGGTGTACCCCCTTAGTAATTAAATGATAGTGGTAGCTCTATATACCCCTAGCTGACTACATAGGGCCGCCTGCTCCTATCTCCACTAGGTGTGTCCACTACCCTGCCCCATTCGATCGTCTCCCTAACTCGTAGATACCCGTGCTGGACCCACAGTGGGGTGTATCACTCCCCTAAAGTGGAAACCCAATACAACGGAGATGCACGGCTTATACCGACACGATGCAACAACGTCTTACCTACCAGCCCGGGGCCACACACGCACGTGAATCCGTTGGACTTGCGTTGCCACCGGTAACCCGCTTTGGCCTCTAACAATCAGGCCCAGTAGGCGTGTCCCATCCTCGACTTGGGTCGAGCTTACAAAGATACGAAATGGGCTACTGGTCTGAAAAGGGCCCCCACCAAGCTTCCCACCTAGGCTTGGTCCCCTCTGGTGTATCCCACTTAACCCCTCCATGTCTACTTACATGTCCGAATTTGGTTAAGGGTTCTTATAGTAATTCCACCTGCTACCCAAGGTACCCACTTAACCCCCATGTCCCACTTACATATTTACTTTGGTTAAGTGTTACTAATCATATTTTCTTATGCCACCCAAGGCACTTACTTAACCCTTTAGTCATGTTCATTTACATGCGTGTTTGGTTAAGTATTTACTAATCGTATTTCAAATGCCACTAAGGGAAACCACTAGATTCCTCATGCCACCCAAGGCACCTACTTAACCCCCATGTCCCACCTTACATGATTATCTGGTTAAGTATTTCTTAATTCATTAAGGCCATAACCTCATAAAGACCTCTCACATTAGACTGGCATTTATGGCAGCTGGATTTGCCGTGCGGGTCCGGGCAGTCTTACACCATAAAAGAGTCTAACCTCGTGTCTTTACAACTGTTATGCTTTAGTTTGGGCCTAGGACCTCTCACATTGGGCCGACATTTGTGACTACTGGATTTGCCGGGCGGGTCCGGGCAGGTTTACGTCACAAACGAGTCCAACCTCGTGTCCTAAGCATTGATTATTATTAATAATCCATTTTCCCCCAATTTTATTAATTCCCTATTTGAATTATTAATTAATTTCCAGTTTTAACGATGTCCATAATTGACTCAATTATGGCCATCCATTTATGGTATGCAAAATCATACCAAATTTCATCACAAGTTCATTATATGCCATTAAAGGCATCCTAATTCAAGTTAATCCATAATTAGATTATGTCCATTACTCCACATTAATTTTCCAATTAATGTCTTAATTAAATTTTCCACCTTTTAAGGCAATTTCTTAACATCTCAATTTTGTTATATGCCTTTTTAAGGCTATCTCATGCAATTTCTCAATATTAAATCTTTTAATATTATTCCAACCCCACGTTGTACGTTTCGTTCATTAAATGTAAAATATACGTTAGACTTGAATAGTCTAACTCATAGCATAAAAGAAATTATCACAGCAACCACAACATATACATGTGACTAAAATAGATCTAGTCATAAAAAGGGTGAAACTTGCATATATGTCCAAAATACAACTTGCATAAGAATTATACATGTCATGGATCTAAAGGTGTCAACTTGTTCATGATTCACATAATATGATCTTAATCCAATTTCATAAACTTGCACAGGTACATGTGTGAATCAACATCATCTAACTTAACAATATGGTTTTATATGGATACACCTAACTTAATAGGCAAATTCTCATAATCAAGTTTCATTTAATCATAGATTCATGTTTATGGGTACACCTAACTCAATAGGAAAATTCCCATAATCAAGATCCATTAAATTGTAGATTCAGGTATATGGGTACACCTAACTTAATAGGCAAATTCCCATAATCAAGATCCATTTAATTTTTAGAAGAAAAACATAAACCTTAAAACATGACCCAATTCGCATAAATAACAACATCATGATTTTACAACTTGTACGATTCAACACAACTTAGCATGATATCATAATCATATAACTTATGGATTTCCAACATGTGTGATAATATGAGATCTACAACATATATAAGATTTACAACATAACATAGCATAGTTTACAACATAGCATAGCATGATAGCATAACGTTGCATAACATGATTTACATCATAGCATAGTTTACAACATAGCATAGCATGATAGCATAACGTTGCATAACATGATTTACATCATAGCATAGTTTACAACATAGCATAGCATGATAGCATAACGTTGCATAACATGATTTACATCATAGCATAACATAGCATAGGAGCCTTTACAACATATAATTCACAACAACATATGACAGCATAATAGAATAACAAGAGATCCACAATATAGAATTTTCAATTACAATTCATATCACTTTCTTGTGATCCATTCATAATTTAATCAAATTATTTTATAATATCATTGTGGGAATCATCATACTCACAATTTTGAAGAAGAGAAATAGAAAGAGAGAGAGCTTTTGATTTGATTTGAGTAGATTTATTTTGTAGATTAGGCCTTCTTCTTCTTTAGTTTGTGACGGCTATGCTGAACTCCATGGCAACGGCATGTCGGTAGCTCTCCAATTTTTCAAGTGATTTAGGGTTAGAGTCTACCCCCTTATTTATAGATGTTAGGATGCATTTAAGCCATTAGATTTAACCTAGAAATAACCGCAGCCGTTCAGACAAGATGGGGTTTATCTTATTGACTCAACAATGAGTAAGAAGTGACTCAGCAAACACTCAGCAAATTAATAAACTTCTATTCATGTTTACATTAACTGCCCACATATATATATAAATATATATATATATACACACGCACCTATTCATGAATTCAAATAATGCAAATTAATTGCTTGCCTGAAAAAAAAGAAATCGAGCATATAATTTAATTTCCCCTTTTTTTTCTCTACTTTCCTTGCAACATGCAAAATCAATGCATAATAAAGTTACCTACATACATACATATCTACTTATGCATAAATCTTTCCCTCCAAATAAATTGACTGTATTTATCTTCTCAATTATATATATATATACATATATATATACATATATATATATTCAATATATATATATATATATATTTAAATTTTTTTTGAACCGCATTCACACTATGCCGCTTTTTAGCCATTCCCCTAAAATAAAAATATGGCGTTGGTGGGGATCAAACTCTGCACCTCTTGTATACTTCCGGAAAACCAACTCCGATAAGTTCAACTAGTCATCTCGAAAAGGATGAAAGTGGAAAGAGTATAGACCAAAAGACGTATCGTAGTATGATAGGTTCTCTCCTATATTTAACAGCTAGTCGTCCTGACATTATGATGAGTGTTTGTTTGTGTGCACGTTTTCAAGCTAATCCTAAGGAATCGCATCTACGAGCAGTAAAACGAATTATTCGGTATCTTAATAACACTAAAGATTTCGGTCTTTTCTATCCTAAGGATTGTGCATTCGAATTAGTATCATATAGTGATGCTGATTTCGGAGGATCACGAACGGATAGAAAGAGTACAAGTGGTACGTGCCATTTCATTGGAAAATCACTTGTCTCTTGGTTTAGTAAGAAACAAAATTGTGTTTCACTCTCGACATGTGAGGCAGAGTATATCTCAGCGGCTTTAGCATGTACACAAGTTATATATATGCAACAAACACTTAAAGACTTCGATATGAACTTATCAAATTCTATTATATATTGTGATAACACAAGTGCGATAAACTTATCCAAAAATCCGGTTAACCACTCAAGAACTAAACATATCGACATCCGACATCATTTTCTTAGAGATAATATTGAGAAAGGAAATATAAAATTAGAATATGTAAGCACAGACAATCAACTAGCTGATATATTTACAAAGCCTCTACTAGAATCAAGTTTTGTCAAGTTACGTAGAGAGCTAGGCTTGGTTTCAAGAAAACAACTCGAAGGCTAATATTTTTTTATATAACAAGAGTTCATATTTTTCAGAAACCAATATCTTTCCTTATTACTATATATAGAAGAGAATTTTTCTACGGTTAATCAAATATAAACCATCTCTTTTCTTTCTCTAAAAAGAGAAAACTCTTTCTATATATATACACGTTTGTATTTTTTAGTGCTCTCAGACAACAATTCTCTCAAACCTCAATTATTTTTAATTCATGGCACACATTTGTGAAAAAAGTGCTGAAAACTCCCATATTTCAATCACGAGTTCCGAACCAACGGAATACAACTCCCCGAAAACACCAGAACATCCACTTGGATTTCATCCACCTTCTCGAACACCAGGAACCACACCAACTTCTAAGAAAAGCAAGAAAGTTTTGTTTTGCTCTCCACGAACAAAAGAAAAGATCGACGAAATGCATTATTATCAGCAGCAAATGTTCTATGAGCAAAAATTGACGACTTCTCGTTTGACGTATCTCGAACGACTAGCCTCTTTCTTCTGCAGCTCTGACAGGCATAACGTACATGAGCCAATACCTATACCATCATCTTCGCGAACTCCAAACTCATGGGATAGAATTACAACAACAATGAAGGAGCAAGTGGAAAATACAATCCTTGGGAACCAAAGAATCCTTGGGAACCAAGGAGATAATTTTTTCGTTTATATCGTTTAAATTTTCTGAAAATAAATTTATTCTTCATGCATTTTTTTTTTTAATTCATATTGTTTTGAATAAAATCTGTTTGTTTGTTCTATTCATCTCAACAAACCAGAAAAACAAAAATTTTCAGCACCTGTCGACCGCGTAGTAATATGCTGTCGACCGATCAGGTTCTTTTTGTTTTTAATTTTCAACCAGAAAATTAACCTGTCGACCGCCCCTTTTCTTCTCTGTCGACCAGTCAAGGTTAAATACGTTTTTAATTTTCAAACAGAAAATTAACCTGTCGACCGGCCATTCTTTACGCTATCGACCGGTCTAGGCAATTTAAGCCTTATAATTTCATCCAGAACTATTTCCTGTCGACCACCACGCAATACCCTGTCGACCGGTCTCGTTATTGTAACACCCCGAAAATTCTATAACTATGAAATTCACAAATTCAAGTATAATTAAATTGAAATCAAAGAACTAAGGGAAACGGGATACGCCATTGCGTTCGTCTCGGAAAAATACGCGAAATAGAGTCCGAGTTTTCGAAAAACGGAGTCCGTATGAAGAAGATATGGCCTTCGGAAATTTGAGAATCAAGTTTAAAATTCAAACAGAATAAAATAATTAAAAATCGGGCCCAATGGGCCAGGGCGGATAAACACCCGCCTAGGCCACCCAGGTCGACTGGGCTGTCGACCTGGGCTACCCATGTCGACAGGGCTGTCGACAGCCCTGTCGACAGGGGTATCGACCTGGTCGAGCCCAGTCAACCTGGCTGGCCAGGTCTGTGTTTGGCCGATTCTCAGTGGTCTGCTTTGTCATTAGGGCTAGGTGGCGGGTTCTAATTGGTCTCTCTATCTAATGAATGGCTATGATCAATCCAAGCAACATCAAGGGTCCTAATCAGTTCCTAACCTCTATATAAACAACCCTAGACTAAACCCTAATCTATTCATTCAAAATTAAGATCATAGCCGCCATGTTGCTGAGGAACGACTAAGGGTAGCCGCCAACTAGAGAGAGAATTAGGAAGAAAGTTCTAAAGCCTAAAGCAATTCAAGCAACCTAAAGCCAATCAATTCAACAAAGGAATCATATCTCTTAATTAGAGAATTCGCCGCAACCATTGTAAGTAGAGTATTACTTTTGTATGAATAAACAATTGTATTGATTTGTATGCTTGAATTGGGATAATAAAGTAATTCATATTTGTGCAAAATTATGTTATTCATTATAAAGGACTACATGCGGTAGTTCTATGCAAGTATACGTTTGGAATATTGCGCAAATTATGTAATCTATGTTGAAGCTACATGTTTGTAGTTGATTGAAATTCATGCAAGTTTGGGGCTTTGTTGTTATGCCATCATGATGTATATTTTTTTGCATAAATCATTTTGCAAGTAATTGAAACAAATTTGGTTGTTATAGTTCATATGAAACTGTGTTGGAATTTTGACACCATAATCCGTGTATTAAGTCATGCTTTTGCAAACTTATGAATATGGCTTGGTTATGAATGATATTTGGCATAATTGAAATCCATGATTAAGTCTATCTTGTTTAAAAGAATTATATGATGACATATGTGAGGCATGGCTAGGATAGACTCAAAAATCCCTTTTTGCAAGTTTAAAGCAAACACCATGATTAGGAATATTTATGCATAAGTATGTTTATACCATCGTTATGTGATTAGACTTAAATCATGATTATGTTGAACGATGCTTTTGTGTTAGTAACAAAGTATCCCCTTTGTAAACATGTAGAAACCTTATGAACATGACTTGTTTATGTTTATGCCTAAATGAGAACATAGGTCTATGTTTTAGTTAAGACTATGTGACACCTAACTTAGATTCTTATCTTAAGTTTACATGGTTTGGTTTATGTCACCTATGCTTTATGACCAAAGTATATATATATGCAAGTACACCAGTTTCTATTATGTATTTCCAACGTCATATGCAAGTTCATGCGCTCACCTTCCCCTCTTTGTGTATGTAATCACGCTTTAAGCCTCCCCTTTTCGCATGGCTAAATTGGGCTTTAAAAGGCTAAGCCCAATATATATAAACGGACGTGTAAAACGGGGGAAAATAACGTTGGGTTAAAATTAATTAATGAATGAAAATATAAATAGAAGGACCCAAATTCAAGTATGAGTTGGGCCCATGATTGGTGTAACCTTTACACCATTAACTTAATAATGGGCCGCAAATATTTACATATAAATAAAGAAGAAAGACAAAATATGTAAATGTAGAACATACGATGTGTTTAACCCGAGGTTGGATTGAGTTGTGATGTAAACCTGCCCGGAACCGCCCGGCTGTCCAGTAGTCACAACAATACCTATCCAATGTGGGAGGTTAAACATGGAGCCCAATAAGGACCCGAGGTTAGACTGAGTTGTGGCGTAAGACTGCCCGGAACCAACCGGCAACAGGCAGCCACAACAATACCTGTCTAATGTGAGAGGTCAGGGCCTTAATAAGACAATTAAGGCTGAGTCAGGATTGTTAGGATTAAGTAAACTAAAGACTTAATCGAAATGGAACATGCTAAACTAAACGGACTGGTGGGGGTTAGGTTAGAAAACACTTAACCAACTTAGCATGTTGGCTAGAGATAGAAAACCTAGTAACGGGGGACCCTTTTCAGCAGTAACCCTAAAAAAGTGTATCAGGATACCCTGAAACTAGGCAGGGTGGGGCACGATTACTGGGCTGATTATAAGAGGTCAAATCGACGGCGGTGGTGTAGCAGTGTAGGTTCTAACGGAGTGCGGGCGTGCACACACTCCGGCGCAGAAAAATAAGGCACTGGACACCAGTAGCATACCTGTGCACTCTAAGGTTGTGTCGGGTTGCCACTATGGGACTTGATACACCCCATGGTGGGACCAGCATAGGTAACTACAACATCGGGGGCCGTAAGACACATGTAACTATGCGAGTAGGAGCCGATCATCATAGAATGGATCACATCACCCTGATTATGGGGTGCAAATTGGAAACTAGTTTATATGGGTTCAGAGATCAACATGGGGTACGATAGTATATTCGACCCTAGACAACTTAACCAAGTTTATAGTGTATGCCCACTTCTTGTTTATACTTATCATACCCAGTTCTTCATTCATAGACAAAATAGTACTAGACTTACTCAGGCTTTATGTCTGACTCTACTTTTCTTTCGTCTTCTTTCTTCCGTTGCCCCCCCCAGGTCCTCAGGGAGGGAACACAGCAGCTTGACCAACCTTAGCATCCAGCTTGAAGAAGAGAAATGTATTGCTTGGACTTTCCTGTTTTGAACTATGGCTTTGGACAATCCACTATGGGGCTTTTGCAGTTTATTTATGTTTTATTTATGCTTCTTTAAATAATGTACTCAAGACAGATTATGAAAGTGTTATGTTATGTTTTTGGAAAGGATGTTGTTGTAACACGTATTTGACTTTATGAAATAAAAGTTTGTTGTTCTTCCGCTGTTTACAAATATGTGTTCTTATATCTGTCTTGTATATCTGTGACTTGTACTTATAAACCTCCACCAAAATTAGGGCATTCCCTTTGAGAGTGACCCTAACGGAGGTGGGGTGTTTCACTTGGTATCAGAGCATAGGTTTACCAGATAAGATAAAAAGTTTTGAAAAATTATTTTCAAAAAGGAAATTTAAAGAAGCATTTTTAAAAAGAAAAATATTATTTTATTTTAAAAGGCAAAGTCCACTCCCCAAAGCCATAGGTACTATCTCTTATCCTTCGTTTTGAATCTATCCTTTTTGTTTCAGCATGTCCCAAGAACTTAACTTGCCGGAAGGGGTGCCAATACCTGGTTGGTTTAGACGGTTCTTAGAAGCAAGGGCCACTCAGCCAGGTCCTACCGTTCCTCCTCCCCCAGCTGAAGGAAATCATCCAGCTGCAGCGGCACCTTTTCCTCCACCTCCTCCTCGGGGAAACACGTTTGCTAAGATATGTAAAGATTTTAAAGCTATGGGAGGAAGGGATTTCCATGGAACTGAGTCCTTCGTGGCAGCTAGAAATTGGCTGAAAGAAACGGAGGACCTATTCATCATCTTTGAGGTAGAGGATAGACAAAAAGTACAGTTGGCAGTGTGGCTATTGAAGGGCGAGGCTTCCTACTGGTGGGAAGTCACTAATGCTGAAAGACCGGTGGAGACATGGGAGGACTTTAGGGCAAGGTTTGAGACTAAATTTCTCTCAGATGCGGAAAGAAGTTTGCAGTTGGAAAAATTCTTATTTCTTAAGCAAGGGGACAAGACAGTCAGAGAGTATGTGAATCAGTTTGATGAGCTGGCTAGGTTTGGGCTTGACCTAGTCAACACCCCGCACAAGAAGGCTCTCCGTTTCGTCAAAGGGTTAAATGAGCCATTACACAGTTTGGCCATGACCCACATACCCATGGGAGCCACGTATGAAAGATTGGTGCAAATGGCATTGCTGAATGAAGAGGATAAGGGCAAGAAGGAGACAAAGGCAGAAAGCTCTCAAGGGAAGAAAGAGGGTTTGCAGCCTAAGAAGACAGACTTTAAGAAGGGCGGGAAAGGCAACAAAGAGAAGAGGAAGTGTAATTTCTGTGGCAAAGTGGGGCACTTAGTAAAGGACTGCCGGAGAAAGAAGGCCAAGGAGAATGGTGGGTGCTTTTCGTGCGGTCAGACAGGCCACAGGGCTAAGGACTGCCCAAAGAAACGAGGACAGGGGCAGGGGGCTGGATCCACCCCAGGGGCACAGGTTCATGTGCTAGAAGCGCCACCTCTGCAACAGCGAGGTATAAACACTTCTGTAGAAAGCGTAGTTTATCTTTATGATCACCCCGTTCACACTTTATTTGATTCTGGCGCATCACACTCCTTTATCTCGTCTGCTTTAGTAGAATCTCTGCACCTAAGAACTAGTATGATAGAGGACCCCTTAATTGTTTCAAACCCAATTGGGGGCCCAGCTCATTTGTCTATGATCTGTCTGGATTTGAAAATTTCTATCCTAAGTGTTGAATTTCAATGTAGTGCCTTTGTTTTGGGCTTTTCAGGTTATGGTTTGATTTTGGATATGGATTGGCTATCCAGTAATGGGGCCATCCTTGATTGTGAGAAAAGGGTTGTTAGGCTCCTAACCCAGCTCGGTAATACTTTGGAAATTTCTTGTAATCCCTCGTATGCGGTTATGCTTAGTTATCTTGAATCGCTAGATGCCTCTGTTGAAAATTTGCAATCAGTTAGAGTGGTCCGGGAATATCCGGATGTCTTCGAAGAGGTGAAGGGCTTGCCTCCGAAGCGGGAAATAGACTTCCGCATATATCTTGTAGATAATGCAAAGCCCGTTGCGTTGCCCGTTAGACATATGGCTCCACGAGAAAGAAAAGAGCTCAGTAAACAGATTAAAGAGCTTCTAGAAAAGGGGTTCATTAGGAGGAGTATTTCAGAATGGGGCGCTCCAGTGGTGTTCGCTACAAAGGTGGATGGTTCACTCCGTCTATGTGTTGACTATAGGGAGCTCAACAAGCTAACGAAAAAGAATAGGCACCCTCTCCCTAGAATTGACGATTTATTTGACCAGCTTGTAGGAGCGTCTGTTTTCTCCCAACTCGATTTAGCAACCAGTTTTCATCAGCTAAGGGTGGCTGAAGATAGCATCGATAAAACGGCTTTCAGAACCCCAGACGGCTTCTTTGAATGGCTTGTCATGCCTTTCGGCTTGACAAATGCACCTGCTTACTTCGTGGACCTGATGAGTAGGGTATTTAGAGATTTCCTCAACAAATTCGTAGTGGTCTTCGTAGATGATATCCTTATCTTCTCAAAGAGTGAAGAGGAACATGCTCAGCACTTAAGGGCAATCACGGAAACTTTGCGAGTCCATCAACTAAAAGCCAAGTTCTCCAAATGCCACTTTTGGAGACAAGAGGTGAGGTTCCTTGGGCACATAGTATCCAAACAAGGGCTAGCGGTGGACCCTGCTAAGGTAGTGGCGGTACAAGATTGGAAGACACCAAGGAATGCAACTGAGGTCCGAAGCTTTCTAGGACTAGCAGGTTTCTATCGAAAATTCATAAGGGATTTTGCGAAAATCTCAGCTCCGCTCACGAAATTGACTAAGAAGAATCTAGTGTTCAATTGGGATTTGGATTGCGAGTTTGCTTTCCAACGACTGAAAAGGGCTCTCACAACAGCCCCAGTTTTGACGCTGCCAGATGGGAGCAAGATGTTCACTGTTTATACTGATGCATGTGGGACAGGGCTAGGCGCCGTCTTAATGCAAGAAGGAAGGGTAGTAGCTTATGGCGGGAGGCAATTGAAGGTGCACGAAAAGAACTACCCAACCCACGATCTTGAGTTAGCCGCCATCGTCTTTGCACTCAAGTCTTGGCGACACTATCTCCTAGGTGAGAATTTCGAACTTTACACTGACCATAAATCGTTGAAATATCTTTTCTCGCAGAAAGATCTTAACTTGAGGCAACAAAGATGGATGGAGTTTCTTGCCTCGTACGATTTCAAAATCTCCTATACTCCGGGCAAAGGCAACGTAGTTGCAGACGCGTTGAGCCGAAAGAAATTGACCCTAAGCCCGTTGTTTGTTGAAAGACAAAGCCTAGAGTTTATAGCCAGTTTCGACTTTAGGCCCTCCTCCGATTTCGTACCAGGCTTGCTTGCATCTCTCGAAGTGCGCCCAACTTTAGTAGATTCAGTAGGGACAGCACAACGCGAAGACCCTCAACTTGTGGAAATAATTGATAGGCTAATTAGGGGTGAGACTTCAAGTCACCTCAACAGATACTCCATCGACGATAAGGGTTTGCTAAGGCGAGACGGAAGACTATGCGTCCCACAGACGAAAGATTTAATAAAGAAGGTTCTCGAGGAAGCACATCACTCCAAGATGACGATACACCCAGGCGGAGATAAAATGTACAAAGACATAAAAAGGACTTTCTTCTGGAACGGCATGAAAAAGGACGTGGCAGAGTTCGTTTCTAAGTGTATGGTGTGCCAACAGGTTAAGGCGGAACAGAAAAAGCCTGGCGGACTGCTACATCCTTTAGAGGTCCCGCAGTGGAAGTGGGATAGCATCTCAATGGACTTCATCGATGGGCTGCCTAGGTCTAGGAGAGGCAACACTAGCATTTGGGTAATAGTGGACAGGCTTACTAAAAGCGCCCACTTTTTACCTGTCAAAAGTAAAAGAACTGCCTCATCCCTAGCATCACTTTACCTTAAGGAAATCGTTCGACTCCATGGAATACCATCTAGCATTGTTAGTGACCGAGACCCCATCTTCACCAGCGAGTTTTGGCGGAGTCTGCAAGAAGCAGTAGGAACGCAGTTATGCTTGAGCACAGCCTATCATCCCCAAACCGACGGCCAAACAGAGAGAGTGAACAGAGTTTTGGAAGACCTCTTAAGACTGTGCGTCCTTGACTTCGGAGGGACATGGGAAGACCACCTTCCTTTGGTGGAATTTGCCTACAACAACAGCTATCAAGCAACCATCGGAATGGCGCCCTTCGAAGCTTTATATGGAAGACCGTGCCGATCGCCCACTTGTTGGTGGGAGTCCACGGATAAGCTCGTGCTTGGACCAGATATGATCCGAGAGACCTCAGAGAAAGTAGACTTAATACGAAGAAGGATGAAGACGGCCCAAGACAGACAAAAGTCCTACGCCGACAAGAGGAGGACCGACCTTGAATTCGAAGTTGGAGACAGAGTTTTTCTCAAGGTATCACCACTAAGGAACGTTGTTCGTTTTGGAACCACTAGAAAGCTAGCACCAAGATTCGTAGGGCCATTCCCTATCATCGAGAAGATTGGGAAAATGGCCTATAGATTAGAGCTACCCGAGAAGTTGGCTGGAGTCCACAACGTTTTTCACGTTTCACATCTCCGAAAATGTCTGCTTGAGTCTGCTGAAGTGGTTGAGCCAAATGTCCTAGAAGAGGCCGAAGTGGAACGCGAAGCAACCATAAGGAAAGTTCCAACCCGCATCTTAGGAACGGAAGTGAAGAAGCTACGCAACCGTGAAGTCAAGCTCGTCAAAGTTCAATGGAGCGACGCCGAGGGAGACGCGACTTGGGAAACTGAAGCTAGAATACGCGCTGCCTACCCTTTTCTGTTCGAGGGTACATCCTTGATCTTTCTTTTTCCTTAAGTTGCGCTTTTATCTATCTTTTTTTTAGGTATATTTCCTCGACCTTATCTTTTAGGTAGAATCTTTTTGGATGGAAACATGTAGTTGAAACATGTTATGGATGATGGTTGCAAGTGGTTGCAAGTGATTGCTAGTGGTTGCTCGTGGTTGCATATACACACACAATCTAGGTTTTAGATCGGCTCAGTCATTTCATATTGCATATGCATATATGTTTGCATTCGTATATGGTTGAACTTTAATGTGTTGTCATATGGATGTTGCATTTGTATTGAATGATTGAGCACTCATGTAGAATCATGAATAGGAAAATTTGCATACATAATGGATTCATGGCACCTACATAATTCGCATTAAGGAGGTCAACTGAATCAGTAGACCGCCTGATTTTTGCATTAGATAAGTACATGTACACACACACTTCGCATATGATCATGAAGCATTAGAAATCTTTTAAGGACAATGGATGCTCGTGTTTGATGGATGAGTAGATGGATGATTGGATGTTAGGATTTACATTCCTCCTAACTTGAAGATTTCGGGGACGAAATCCTTTTAAGTGGGGGAGAATGTAACACCCCGAAAATTCTATAACTATGAAATTCACAAATTCAAGTATAATTAAATTGAAATCAAAGAACTAAGGGAAACGGGATACGCCATTGCGTTCGTCTCGGAAAAATACGCGAAATAGAGTCCGAGTTTTCGAAAAACGGAGTCCGTATGAAGAAGATATGGCCTTCGGAAATTTGAGAATCAAGTTTAAAATTCAAACAGAATAAAATAATTAAAAATCGGGCCCAATGGGCCAGGGCGGATAAACACCCGCCTAGGCCACCCAGGTCGACTGCGCTGTCGACCTGGGCTACCCATGTCGACAGGGCTGTCGACAGCCCTGTCGACAGGGGTATCGACCTGGTCGAGCCCAGTCAACCTAGCTGGTCAGGTCTGTGTTTGGCCGATTCTCAGTGGTCTGCTTTGTCATTAGGGCTAGGTGGCGGGTTCTAATTGGTCTCTCTATCTAATGAATGGCTATGATCAATCCAAGCAACATCAAGGGTCCTAATCAGTTCCTAACCTCTATATAAACAACCCTAGACTAAACCCTAATCTATTCATTCAAAATTAAGATCATAGCCGCCATGTTGCTGAGGAACGACTAAGGGTAGCCTCCAACTAGAGAGAGAATCAGGAAGAAAGTTCTAAAGCCTAAAGCAATTCAAGCAACCTAAAGCCAATCAATTCAACAAAGGAATCATATCTCTTAATTAGAGAATTCGCCGCAACCATTGTAAGTAGAGTATTACTTTGGTATGAATAAACAATTGTATTGATTTGTATGCTTGAATTGGGATAATAAAGTAATTCATATTTGTGCAAAATTATGTTATTCATTATAAAGGACTACATGCGGTAGTTCTATGCAAGTATACGTTTGGAATATTGCGCAAATTATGTAATCTATGTTGAAGCTACATGTTTGTAGTTGATTGAAATTCATGCAAGTTTGGGGCTTTGTTGTTATGCCATCATGATGTATATTTTTGTGCATAAATCATTTTGCAAGTAATTGAAACAAATTTGGTTGTTATAGTTCATATGAAACTGTGTTGGAATTTTGACACCATAATCCGTGTATTAAGTCATGCTTTTGCAAACTTATGAATATGGCTAGGTTATGAATGATATTTGGCATAATTGAAATCCATGATTAAGTCTATCTTGTTTAAAAGAATTATATGATGACATATGTGAGGCATGGCTAGGATAGACTCAAAAATCCCTTTTTGCAACTTTAAAGCAAACACCATGATTAGGAATATTTATGCATAAGTATGTTTATACCATCGTTATGTGATTAGACTTAAATCATGATTATGTTGAACGATGCTTTTGTGTTAGTAACAAAGTATCCCCTTTGTAAACATGTAGAAACCTTATGAACATGACTTGTTTATGTTTATGCCTAAATGAGAACATAGGTCTATGTTGTAGTTAAGACTATGTGACACCTAACTTAGATTCTTATCTTAAGTTTACATGGTTTGGTTTATGTCACCTATGCTTTATGACCAAAGTATATATATATGCAAGTACACCAGTTTCTATTATGTATTTCCAACGTCATATGCAAGTTCATGCGCTCACCTTCCCCTCTTTGTGTATGTAATCACGCTTTAAGCCTCCCCTTTTCGCATGGCTAAATTGGGCTTTAAAAGGCTAAGCCCAATATATATAAACGGACATGTAAAACGGGGGAAAATAACGTTGGGTTAAAATTAATTAATGAATGAAAATATAAATAGAAGGGCTCAAATTCAAGTATGAGTTGGGCCCATGATTGGTGTAACCTTTACACCATTAACTTAATAATGGGCCGCAAATATTTACATATAAATAAAGAAGAAAGACAAAATATGTAAATGTAGAACATACGTTGTGTTTAACCCGAGGTTGGATTGAGTTGTGATGTAAACCTGCCCGGAACCGCCCGGCTGTCCAGTAGTCACAACAATACCTATCCAATGTGGGAGGTTAAACATGGAGCCCAATAAGGACCCGAGGTTAGACTGAGTTGTGGCGTAAGACTGCCCGGAACCAACCGGCAACAGGCAGCCACAACAATACCTGTCTAATGTGAGAGGTCAGGGCCTTAATAAGACAATTAAGGCTGAGTCAGGATTGTTAGGATTAAGTAAACTAAAGACTTAATCGAAATGGAACATGCTAAACTAAACGGACTGGTGGGGGTTAGGTTAGAAAACACTAAACCAACTTAGCATGTTGGCTAGAGATAGAAAACCTAGTAACGGGCGACCCTTTTCAGCAGTAACCCTAAAAAAGTGTATCAGGATACCCTGAAACTAGGCAGGGTGGGGCACGATTACTGGGCTGATTATAAGAGGTCAAATCGACGGCGGTGGTGTAGCAGTGTAGGTTCTAACGGAGTGCGGGCGTGCACACACTCCGGCGCAGAAAAATAAGGCACTGGACACCAGTAGCATACCTGTGCACTCTAAGGTTGTGTCGGGTTGCCACTATGGGACTTGATACACCCCATGGTGGGACCAGCATAGGTAACTACAACATCGGGGGCCGTAAGACACATGTAACTATGCGAGTAGGAGCCGATCATCATAGAATGGATCACATCACCCTGATTATGGGGTGCAAATTGGAAACTAGTTTATATGGGTTCAGAGATCAACATGGGGTACGATAGTATATTCGACCCTAGACAACTTAACCAAGTTTATAGTGTATGCCCACTTCTTGTTTATACTTATCATACCCAGTTCTTCATTCATAGACAAAATAGTACTAGACTTACTCAGGCTTTATGTCTGACTCTACTTTTCTTTCGTCTTCTTTCTTCCGTTTCCCCCCCCAGGTCCTCAGGGAGGGAACACAGCAGCTTGACCAACCTTAGCATCCAGCTTGAAGAAGAGAAATGTATTGCTTGGACTTTCCTGTTTTGAACTATGGCTTTGGACAATCCACTATGGGGCTTTTGCAGTTTATTTATGTTTTATTTATGCTTCTTTAAATAATGTACTCAAGACAGATTATGAAAGTGTTATGTTATGTTTTTGGAAAGGATGTTGTTGTAACACGTATTTGACTTTATGAAATAAAAGTTTGTTGTTCTTCCGCTGTTTACAAATATGTGTTCTTATATCTGTCTTGTATATCTGTGACTTGTACTTATAAACCTCCACCAAAATTAGGGCATTCCCTTTGAGAGTGACCCTAACGGAGGTGGGGTGTTTCAGTTATAAATGGTCTTTACCATTTTTTCCAGAACTTTAATCTGTCGACCGCACTTTATTTCTTGTCGATCGGTCAAATACAAAATTGTATTCATTTTTTTTCTTCCAGAACCTTTATCTGTCGACCGCTTCACTTAACCCTGTCGACAGTTTTCGGAAATTGATGTTCCCCTTCCGTTAGACACGTCGATTCACTTTTTAAATCCTCATAACCTTTCGTTAAAATCTTATTTATTCTTACTCCTAATTCTCTCAATCCTACCCTCAAAAGGAATTTCAATTTCTCTAAACTCTAAAATGGCTCCTAAGCAAAAGAAATCAAAAACTTCATCCTCTCAAACACCAATCCAACCCATTGATTCTCAAATCAAACAATGGCTTATGGATCCACTAGCGGTGAAAAGGTGGAACAAAATGAAAGACTATACAATTCACCATGGATCTTTCATCAATTTCTCTGATTTTGTCTACTACGAAGTTCGAGAGATATCAAACCGAGCAGGTATTGAATCTCTTCTTTCTTTTGAATACAACAATGTTGAGATTAGTCACATTTTGATAAAGCTATTCTACGCTAATCTCAACTTAGAGAAATTTAAACCCCAAAACTCAGAAGATTGCTTATGGTCAGTGATATGTGGATAACACATTTTTCTTTCTAAAGATAGAATGGCAGAAATTCTTCGATCTCACACTGATGGTATACAATTCACTACTGATTTCTGCCCTATTCATATTCGTGATAAACATAGTCACTTATTCATTGAAGACCATAAGTCAAGTACCAAAGGAGTCAATTTGAGACCCTCGGCTAGAATTCTTCATCTTTGTATCACGCATTCTCTACTTCCAAGGACTGGAAATTTTGATGCTGTTTACAGAGAAAACTTTAAGGCATTGTACGCTATCTTTGGGAATATCAAGGTAAATTGGGTTGAGATGATTTTTGACGAAATTTCAATGGTGAACAAACGCTCTAAGCCACATCTGTTTTATAACGAGTATATTATGCGTTGCCTCATGGACTGTGGAATAAGATCCCCCGCGTCCAAAATTTCAATACCAAAATGTATTGATAAAGCATCTAAAAAGAGGATGAAGCTACCCGATCCGTGTTTTACCATTATTCCTTTTGAGCAATATGTCTAACTAGGTCCTCCGGAGACTTCTTCTTCACAAATCCCTAGGCAAAGGCCTGAAGACGTTACAATTCCACCACCTACTTCTTCAACTAAAGAAACTCTTGAGCAAATTGCACGTAATCAATTTTTACTCGAAGCAAGACTGAAACGAACCGATAATAAGCTTGACCGCTTGGACACTAAACTTGATAAGCGGTTCAACAAATTAAAGTCTTTCTTCGGAACAATTTGGGAAGCAATCTCCTATGCCTCAACTTCAGCAACACTTGCACAAGATCCCGGAAAACGTCCTATGCCTCCTACTTTTACATGGTCCTCGTCGGAAGAAGGTACTAGTTCTGGAGCAAGTACCCATCATAATCGTTAGTACTTCTGGTGTGTTTGGTTTGGTTTGTAATATGCGGAACAATTTACTTATTCTTGTATTATGGTACTAGCCTTATGCAATTCTTCTGGACACCCTTTTTGTCGATGACAAAGGGGGAGAAAATATTACTAACGACTGTTATGCAGATTATATATAATTCAGGGGGAGCTTATATACAGGGGGAGCATATATACAAGGAGAGATAACTATTTTAATCCATGTTGTCATCAATCAAAAAGGGGGAGAATGTTGAGTCAAAGCTTCACGGATTATTTTGATTTATGACAAGAAGAAGCTTCTACATCGACAAAAAGAAGACAAGATGCCTTCATAGGTTAGAAGTTGATTATTTAGAGTCATAAATGTTAAAATCTATCCTCAAATAATCATACTTCTTTTTGGCTTTCAAAAATTACTTATAAAACCTTTTTTTATGCATATCATCAAAAACATGTCGACCTACACTTTTTTATAGGTCAACAGGTTTTCAAAATATAACGGTCGAAAAGAGGTCGACCTATACTTTTTTATAGGTCAACAGGTTTTTAAATTACAACGGCTAAAAACATGTCGACCTATAAATTTTAATAGGTCAACAGCTTTTTGAAATTTTGTGAAAAGTCATCTTCTTTCTTGAAGAGCTACATCCATTTCTTCTCAAGAATAATCACTTCTTTTGAGAGCAACTTTTCACCAACAATTGCATCTTCTCGATTATTATAAATACATCGATTTTCATTCATTCAAATGACCGAATCTTCTCTCCATTCTCTGATCTATATTGCATTATTCTTAGCATTCAAAAGCACTCAAAATCATTATATTATCGTTTGAATCTCCAAGCATATTTTATACACTTGTGATTCAAAACGATAATCCACTTCCTAATCTTTGCAAACATCATATTATATTTGAGGATAAGATTATAGGAAGGGTGTACTCAATCATTGACTAATCAGTGTTTAAGAAAGAACACATTCAAGGTCAAACTCTTGTAATCGTCTTGTGGGTAAGCTTGTAGCCCGTGAAATCAAGTGGGTAAGCTTGTAGCCCGTGAAATCAAGTGGGTAAACTTGTAGCCCGCAAATCAAGTAGTGTTGTGAACCTGTTCCTCCGGGTGAAGCGAGGATATTGCTTAGTTGAAATTCCGAAGAGGAGCTTCGGGACTGGACGTAGGACGGGAGGTCCGAACCAGTATAAAATCCTGGTGTCGTTAATCTATTTTACTTTACTTTACTGCATTTAAAGTTATCTGTGATATATATATATATATATATATTGTTATCATATTCCGCATAGCCATATTATAGATCCTGCATAAGTCGTACACACTCGATTTTTCACAATTAATTTGCATTATTTGAATTCATGAATAGGTGCGTGTGTATATATATATATTTATATATATATGGACAGTTAATGTAAACATGAATAGAAGTTTATTAATTTGCCGAGTGTTTGCTGAGTCACTTCTGACTCATTGCTGAGTCAATAAGATAAACCCCATCTTGTCTGAACGGCTGCGGTTATTTCTAGGTTAAATCTAATGGCTTAAATGCATCCTAACATATATAAATAAGTGGGTAGACTCTAACCCTAAATCACTTGAAAAATTGGAGAGCTACCGACATGCCGTTGCCATGGAGTTCAGCATAGCCGTCACAAACTAAAGAAGAAGAAGGCCTAATCTACAAACTAAATCTACTCAAATCAAATCAAAAGCTCTCTCTCTTTCTATTTCTCTTCTTTAAAATTATGAGTATGATGATTCCCACAATGATATTATAAAATAATTTGATTAAGTTATGAATGGATCACAAGAAAGTGATATGAATTGTAATTGAAAATTCTATATTGTGGATCTCTTGTTATTCTATTATGCTGTCATATGTTGTTGTGAATTATATGTTGTAAAGGCTCCTATGCTATGTTATGCTATGATGTAAATCATGTTATGCAACGTTATGCTATCATGCTATGCTATGTTGTAAACTATGCTATGATGTAAATCATGTTATGCAACGTTATGCTATCATGCTATGCTATGTTGTAAACTATGCTATGATGTAAATCATGTTATGCAACGTTATGCTATCATGCTATGCTATGTTGTAAACTATGCTATGTTATGTTGTAAATCTTATATATGTTGTAGATCTCATATTATCACACATGTTGGAAATCCATAAGTTATATGATTATGATATCATGCTAAGTTGTGTTGAATCGTACAAGTTGTAAAATCATGATGTTGTTATTTATGCGAATTGGGTCATGTTTTAAGGTTTATGTTTTTCTTCTAAAAATTAAATGGATCTTGATTATGGGAATTTGCCTATTAAGTTAGGTGTACCCATATACCTGAATCTACAATTTAATGGATCTTGATTATGGGAATTTGCCAATTGAGTTAGGTGTACCCATAAACATGAATCTATGATTAAATGAAACTTGATTATGGGAATTTTCCTATTAAGTTAGGTGTATCCATATAAAACCATATTGTTAAGTTAGATGATGTTGATTCACACATGTACCTGTGCAAGTTTATGAAATTGGATTAAGATCATATTATGTGAATCATGAACAAGTTGACACCTTTAGATCCATGACATGTATAATTCTTATGCAAGTTGTATTTTGGACATATATGCAAGTTTCACCCTTTTTATGACTAGATATATTTTAGTCACATGTATATGTTGTGGTTGCTGTGATAGTTTCTTTTATGCTATGAGTTAGACTATTCGAGTCTAACGTATATTTTACGTTTAATGAACGAAACGTACAACGTGGGGTTGGAATAATATTAAAAGATTTAATATTGAGAATTTGCATGAGATAGCCTTAAAAAGGCATATAACAAAATTGAGATGTTAAGAAATTGCCTTAAAAGGTGGAAAAATTAATTAAGACATTAATTGGAAAATTAATGTGGAGTAATGGACATAATCTAATTATGGATTAACTTGAATTAGGATGCCTTTAATGGCATATAATGAACTTGTGATGAAATTTGGTATGATTTTGCATACCATAAATGGATGGCCATAATTGAGTCAATTATGGACATCGTTAAAACTGGAAATTAATTAATAATTCAAATAGGGAATTAATAAAATTGGGGGAAAATGGATTATTAATAATAATCAATGCTTAGGACACGAGGTTGGACTCGTTTGTGACGTAAACCTGCCCGGACCCGCCCGGCAAATCCAGTAGTCACAAATGTCGGCCCAATGTGAGAGGTCCTAGGCCCAAACTAAAGCATAACAGTTGTAAAGACACGAGGTTAGACTCTTTTATGGTGTAAGACTGCCCGGACCCGCCCGGCAAATCCAGCTGCCATAAATGCCAGTCTAATGTGAGAGGTCTTTATGAGGTTATGGCCTTAATGAATTAAGAAATACTTAACCAGATAATCATGTAAGGTGGGACATGAGGGTTAAGTAGGTGCCTTGGGTGGCATGAGGAATCTAGTGGTTGCCCTTAGTGGCATTTGAAATACGATTAGTAAAGACTTAACCAAACTCACATGTAAATGAACTTGACTAAAGGGTTAAGTAAGTGCCTTGGGTGGCATAAGAAAATATGATTAGTAACACTTAACCAAAGTAAATATGTAAGTGGGACATGGGGGTTAAGTGGGTACCTTGGGTGGCAGGTGGAATTACTATAAGAACCCTTAACCAAATTCGGACATGTAAGTAGACATGGAGGGGTTAAGTGGGATATACCAGAGGGGACCAAGCCTAGGTGGGAAGCTTGGTGGGGGCCCTTTTCAGACCAGTAGCCCATTTCGTATCTTTGTAAGCTCGACCCAAGTCGAGGACGGGACACGCCTACTGGGCCTGATTGTTAGAGGCCAAAGCGGGTTAGCGGTGGCAACGCAAGTCCAACGGGTTCACGTGCGTGCGTGGCCCCGGGCTGGTAGGTAAGACGTTGTTGCATCGTGTAGGTATAAGCCGTGCATCTCCGTTGTATTGGGTTGCCACTTTAGGGGAGTGATACACCCCACTGTGGGTCCAGCACGGGTATCTACGAGTTAGGGAGCCGATCGAATGGGGCAGGGTAGTGGACACACCTAGTGGAGATAGGAGCAGGCGGCCCTATGTAGTCAGCTAGGGGTATATAGAGCTACCATTATCATTTAATTACTAAGGGGGTACACCTAGTGGAGATAGGAGCAGGCGGCACCTATGACGTCAGCTAGGAGTACATGGAATTACCATTTAAGGGGGTACATCTAGAGGGTATAGGTACACGTTGGTTACCTATGGTAGCAGCTAGAGATATACTGTTAAACAAGGAGGATAGCGGGTACATCTAGTAGTACACGAAGCTATCATCATTCTATTTAACCAAGAGGGATCAAGTTTCTAGAGTGACTAGTATGGGTGCAGTTAGTGTTAGTACAGTACAGAACGGTACAGTACAGTAGAGTATAATAATTATCCTATATTGATTAGCAAGCGCCAGTAATATCAGTGTTAGCAGACCAGTGTGGTGCAGTGTAATAATTATCCTTTAGTAATTAAGGAGCGCCTATAAATTTGCCTTTAGTGATTGTCTATGTCCTTTATCTGCTCTTTCATAGACATTTCCTTGTTTTCCAGCTTATGCCTTAGTCTAGTTATTTTGATAATAGTATTGTAGAATTATCATACTCGCCAGACTTTATGTCTGACCCCCCCTCTTTTCCATATTTTTCTCCCTCCAGATCCTCAGGTTGGTCCCAGCTCTAGTGGAGTCAGATTGGATTGCTTATCTCTTTCGGAAAGCTAGGACTTCTGAAGTAAAGTCCAGCTTGTTATCTTTTTTTTTATGGCTATTTGTGTAATGGGATTATGTATTTGTTTTATCAAGATGGATATTGTACTTGACTCTGATTTATGGTATTAAGATGTAATCAAACATGTTTTGACTTCTGCTGCAATAAAATAAAGTTTTTAATTTCCAAGTACTATCTTATATCTGTCTTGTTGTAATTTTACTGTTCTATATTCACTTATAACCTCCATGGAAGTTAATGCATTCCCCTTGTGAGTGACATTAATGGACGTGGGGTGTTACAATGGTTAAATCATTCGACAACACCAATTTTGTTCTTTAATGTAATTTTCACACCAAACACATTCAGCCATCAAATACCACATGAATCGAGCAAATTCGGTTTATTTCCATTCCATATCGTTTATGATATTTTATAACGATTTATCGCTATTTTTATTTATTTTAAAATAGCCAATTTAGTCAAAACGATGCTTCGGGCCATAACGCGGCCGTGGCGCTGTTTTTCTTCAGATTTGATTTACACATATCTGAAAATCTAACCGTTGGATCTTCACAAAATTTACATCATTAGAAAGGTCTTTTCAAAACGAATCCAACGGTTCCAGTTTCGGGAAAATCTGACGGTCGGATCTCCCGGTACAATCGTTTGAAGTTTCGATTTCAAAATACGAACTGCAGCGTCGTTATTCGATTAAATATAATTATATTTATATATATATAAATATAATCGTTTCTGGCGCTGTTTTTCTTTAGATTTGAATTAAACATTCCAGACAATCCAACCGTTGGATTTTTACAAAGATGGTGCCGTTGGAAAGGTATTTCCGAGGTGAACCCAACGGTTGCGGTTTCAGGAAAATCCGATGGTCGGATCTCCCGGTATAATCGTTTGAAATCACGGTTTCAAAATACGAACTGCACGGCCACGTTTCGTTTTAATTTTATTTATATTTATATAATTATATAAATATAGTTCATTCAAAAATTCCTATATCGTTTTCACTTCAAATATTTCACTAACGCCTTTAAATTTTGGAAAATTTCTCCATAACCTTCTTTGTACGGGAGGGGCTGGGAAAATTCCCAAATAGCCACACGGGCGTCTCATGTCGAAAAGAAAAAGAAAAAGCCAAGCGGCTAGCCAACAGGCTCATAAAATCATCACCCAAACAAAACAGTAAATGTGTACCTATTTGTCGGGCACAAAATTTTATTCCTCTTCTCTAGCCCCTTTGCTATAACATGTTCAATAAATATGCATGTACATATATACAGTTCTTATCATTTATCATTTTCCATTCAACTTCACATTTGATTCCATTTGGTTTAAAAACACCATTCATTCTAATGTTGCATGCATAGGCAAAAATCATATCATTAGCTAATTAATGAATATTTCGACTCATGCATATTTATTTGGACGAGTTGCTATTTTTGACACTTCACATTTCAACGATTCATGTATATAATAAAAATGTGATTTTTATTGTAAAACAATTCATTTCAAAACACTATTATTTTATATAGTTCATATAGGTGATAAAAATAGGATTTTTATTATAAAACAATTTATTTCAAAACAGGAATACCATTCGACACATGAATTTCAATTCAACGAATGAATATCGATTCAACACATGAAGGTTTTCTATAGTTTCTATATATAGATAAAAATGTGATTTTTATATTTAAAACACGAATACCATTCAACACATGAATTTCTAATCAATGAATGAATATCGATTCAACACATGAAGGTTTTCTATAGTTTCTATATATAGATAAAAATGTGATTTTTATATTTAAAACACAAATACCATTCAACACATGAATTTCTAATCAACGAATGAATATCGATTCAACACATGAAGGTTTTCTATTCAATGAATAAATATAGTTTCAGCAAATGAACATAATTCAAACACATGAATATTATTCAAAATTTCGGCAGCATAACGGCAGGGTAGTTAAAACCGGGACCGTCCCTAGTACGGCTCCTCGCTCTACCTTAAAACCTCGCGGTTTTTGACAATGGGAATCATGCATCTAGTTCGCACGCAGGCGGCATGTATATATTTATTTCATTTCCACAAACTAATCCTATGTGGTTTCAACCAAATATTTCTCAACCACAAATGGGTATTTTTCAACCACAATCAATCAATATCAACCACAAACAATCCCAAACAACCATTCTCTATCAATCAATTTTCACACCAATCACAATCAATAAATATCTTCCATGGTTTGTGGATGAGGGGCGTGTATATATATATATATATATATATATATATATAGCAATTCACTTCTATGTCAACACATATATAATTTTTACAACGCATATACAACTTATACATCGAACGTACGACTTATACAACGCTTATACAAGAGATGTACAACGCTTATATAACTCATACATCGACTATATAATTTATACATCGTCGTTTTCCATATCGTTTATTAATTTGAAATCTCACATTGGGTTCCACTCCACCAAAAATAGCAGAAGGCTCAGAAAAATACGCGGTCTCTTCTAAAATGTAGAAGACGTCCACATGAGTCCACTGTCTCTTGTTTCACTGAATTTCGTCAAGAAACGAAAAAGATATGATTTTTATTGTGAAATCACAGACGGTAGCGCTTTTAAAACGCTATAATATAGTTTATTATAAAACAGCCGTTACCTCAGAAAATTGTTCGAAACTAGGTTTCGATTTCTCTCTCGATCCGAAGCACGATATGCTGATCAGCCTACGCCACATCGACGAGCTTGGAGGGGCTCATCATCGCGCTGAACGCCGTTGAACTCGGTGGCGGATCTCGGCCAGGATTCGGGTGCGAACGGCGTGACTTCAGCGCCCTGGATCTCTCGATATACTCAGTGAAAAAATCGAATCCAAGTATGGATGTAAAGCTTGCAAAATTCTCTACAAAAACTTCCAAAGGACGATGGGGTTTTGTCGAGCGTGGAAGGAGAAAATTGGCTGGGTAGTCTCGAGCTTTTTCCGTAGTGCGTTCTGGGGTTTCGAGGAAAAAGGTCGGGGCTGAGAGAATGAGGTGGACCAATAGAATTTTTTTATTATTTTATATATTTTTAAATCTCTAAAATACCCTCTTTCCCTCACGAACCCCAATCCAGACCCAACGACTGTCGTCCCTAGCGTTTTACACTCATTCTGAACACAATGGGATATGTTCCGTAGGCCCATTCGACTGTTTCAATCAGTTTTCCTTCAAATTAAAATATATAACATTCAATATTTAATTTGAACGTACATTTCAATTTACCGGCCACAAACTAATTCGAAAAATTCCAGAAAAATAAATCTAGCTATGTTTTGACGATACGGTCCCAACAAAACTAGTTTCGTCGAATTCTGAGACCATTTGCAAAAAGGCCCATTTCTGGTCGATCCAATTTAACTACAATTGGCCAAAACACGTTTTCCTTTGCCACGCTCACATACTAGCTTCAAAAATTATGAAATTTGAAACCTAGCAATAACTTCACATCCCGGATCCAACAAAAATGGTTTCGTCGAATTCTGAGGTCGTATGCAAAATGGCCAATTTCACGGGCTATATAAATTCCATAGCGACCTTTCTGAAAATTCATTCGGCCATAACTTTTGCTTTCTGCTATGAAAATTCGATTTTTCAGATTCGTTAGAAAGGTATTCACTAACAGATTTAAATATTTTTGGTTTCGCTAAAATCCGTTTTGTTTTGCACCCGGTACAGTCCGACAAAGTTTGAATTCAATTTTTGAAACTGCAGCGCCATTTCAGGCCTTATTTATAATTATAATTAATTATATTCGTTTTCAATTGTCGATTCAAACTCACTTTCCATTGCCATTATTTAAAATATTTATTTTAAATATTTAAAATCCATTATTTTAGCCAATTAAATTTTTTTAAATTGGTTCAGATTTTCTGGGTCGTTACAATCTCCCCCACTTAAAACTTTTCGTCCCCGAAAAGGAACAAAGTCGGAAGTGGTTTGATAAATCAACTCTACGTTCGATCTGGCTTTAATTCTCCAACTTTTCAGTTTCTGAGAAATTTCAAATTCTTCAAAAATTTGACTAACACCCGGAATTTTTGAAAAATTTCGCCATAACCTCCCTTGTACGGAGAGAGGTTTGGAAATTTATTGGGCCGTATTAGGTACCCAATAAATCCTAATAAGCATACACATATTTATGGTGATATATTCTGGTGTTTACAGGGGAGTATGTATTGGTAATAACTCCAGAGAATAAATTCTCGTCACCCTGCCCCGTGTGGGAAATAAATAGTCCATGTGTCGTATCTAATAACTAGAGAGACGTGGTTATTGTCAACTCCAGACCCGTGTAGGGTTTTTATTAATCTGGCAATTTAATCATTACAATTTAAATAGTCCATATCAGTCATCAGTTCAACCTGTAAAATATAGTCATCGCCATACAAGCCTCCCGCTCATATGGTAAATCTCCCACCTCGTCACACAAGCTCCAAATGCTTATGTGGTATATGATGAAGTATGCCTATCTTCCAGAAGTATGCCATGCAATGTAGTTCAAAATTAATTGTTACTATCCTATGGCGACGTTTATTATTTCACACAGAAAACCAGCACTCCGCATCCAATGGCATTCACAGGAGTTGATATAATAATATTTCGCATCCAACTCATTAAGGTTTACCTATTGGTCGGGCACGCAAATAAAATCTTTACTTAACAGCTAATCCATTTACCTGTTCAAACATATATAATACACATGTATATATATTTTTATTCAGTTCAATGTGTGATATAATCGAATAAATTCTAACATTATTCTATTGTTGATCAAATTAACTATCGTTTCAAAAAATTTAATTAATCTAATCTACAATCACACAACACAACCAACAAGCAATTGTTTTTAACTTTTCAAAATCATACAAATTAATTCATATATTCTCTTTTAAAATCATTCAGACTATAGAGTTAAAGGTGCACATCCATGGAAAAAAACAATAGAATAGAGAATTAAATGATAATGCAAAGTATGATAAATATACCTTGCACCAGAGTCAATCAGAGATATCTACTCGGCATCTGGGATAGGCTTTCTGAATGCTCTCCTCAGTTTCCCAAGTACAATCTCGTGGATCTCCACTCCATTGCACTTTGACTAAGTGAACCTTCTTGTTCCTCAGTTCTTTGGTCTCTTTGCCGATAATCTTTAGCGGCTCTCTTCTCACAGCTAATTCTGGGGTAATTTCAATGTCCTGTTGAGCTGCTTCCTCCACGATCAAGTCTGGATCATGAACGTGCTTTCGAAGTTGAGATATATGAAATACATTATGAACTCCAGGCAACCAATCAGGCAATTTGACCCTATAAGCGAGAGTTCCGATCCGTTCCAAAATAGGAAACGGACCAATGAATTTGGGCGCCAACTTTCCAGTCTTACCGAACTAGATAACTCCCCTCATCGGCGATACTTTCAAATATACGTAATCGCCAACAACAAAGGATATATCTCTTCTTCTTCTATCGGCATAGCTCTTTGGTCGGCTTTGAGCGGCGAGTAATCGCTTTTTGATAAAATCGACTTTGTCGGCAGCTTCTCGAATCATATCAGGACCCAACACAAGTCTATTACCTGGTTCGACCCAACAAGCAGGAGATCGGCACGGTCTACCATACAACGCTTCAAATGGCGACATTGTCAGACTCGCCTGGTAGCTGTTGTTATAAGAGAATTCAGCCAAATGCAGATGGTCTTCCCATGAACCACCGAAATCTATAACACAAGCCCGTAGTAGATCTTCTAAAATACGATTCACCCTCTCAGTCTGACCGTCTGTCTGAGGATGATAAGCGGTGCTCAAGTTCAGCTTCGTCCCTAGCTCGACTTGAAATGCCTCCCAGAATTTGCTAGTAAATATTGTATCTCTATCACTGACTATACTGAGCGGCACTCCATGTAGTCTAACTATTTCCCTGAAGTATATCTGCGCCAGACTCTGAGCAGTTCTGTTTGATTTGACAGGTATAAAATGGGCAGTCTTCGTGAAGCGATCTACGATCACCCAAATACTGTCATTCCCTTTTCTGGTCCTGGGCAGACCATCGATGAAATCCATAGAAATATGTTCCCACTTCCAACCAGGAACTTCTAGTTGTTGTAACAATCCAGCCAATTTCTGTTGGTCGCTCTTGACTAGTTGGCAAGTAGGGCATCGGCTAACATATAAGGAAATGTCCCTTTTCATCGACTTCCACCAGAAAGTGCGTTTGATGTCATTATACATTTTGCTTACTCCCGGATGGATACTAAGTTTTGACTTGTGGCATTCATCCAGAACTTCTTTTCGAAGCTCAGGAATGTTAGGGACACAGATTCGACCTTTGAGCCTTAGGATCCCATCATTATCAACTTGAAAACTCGAGGGTTCGCCTTGTTGAATTATCTCTCTGATCTTCTGAATGAAGTGATCATCCTCCTGAAGAGAAGATATTTTATCTAGTAATGAAGTCGTGATAATAAAACTGGCGATCATCTCATTCTTTCGGCTTAACGCATCGGCCATGACATTGGCTTTCCCTGGAGTGTATATAATTTCAAAATCGTATGCTGCAAGGAACTCTAGCCAACGTTGCTGCCTCAGATTCAAGTCCTTCTGGGTGAACAGATACTTTAACGACTGGTGATCTGTAAACAGTTCAAATCTCTCACCCAGTAGATAGTGCCTCCAGATTTTCAAAGCGAATACTATCGCCAATAACTCAAGATCATGAGTGACGTAGTTTTTCTCGTGTGGCTTCAGCTGACGGCTAGCATAAGCGATCACTTGGCCTCTTTGCATTAACACTGCGCCAAGGCCTTCTCTAGAAGCATCACTCCAGACTTTCAAATTCTGGTTGCCATCGATGATGGTTAACACTGGAGCTGTCGTTAGTCTTAACTTTAACTCTTCGAAAGCCTCCTCACTTTCTGGAGTCCATTTGAACTTAGAGTGCTTCTTCGTAAGCTTTGTTAAATGACCAGATATCTTCGAAAAGTTTTTAATGAACTTCCGGTAATAGCTAGCCAATCCGAGAAAACTGCGGACTTCAGTGGGGGTGCTAGGCTGCTTCCAGTTTTGAATAGCTGTGATTTTGCTTGGATCCACAGCGATTCCTTCTTTCGATACGACGTGGCCCAGAAATTTCACTTCATCTTGCCAGAATATACATTTGGAAAACTTTGCTTTCAATACATTCCTTCTGAGGATTTCTAACACCTGTTCCAAATGCTTTTCATGTTCGGCCTTTGATTTAGAGAAGATTAGAATATCATCAATAAAAACCAGAACAAATTTATTCAATACTCCTCTGAATACTCTGTTCATCAGATCGACGAAGTAAGCAGGAGCGTTACATAAGCCGAACGACATTACTAACCACTCGTAGAATAAGTCGGGGCCTCTGAATGCTATCATTGGAACACACTCTTCGGCAATTCGAAGTTGATGGAAGCCTGTAGCTAGGTCCATTCGTGAAAATACTTGTGCTCCATTCAACCGATCCAACAAATCATTAATCCGCAGCAATGGATATTTGTTCTTTATCGTCTATTTGTTCAGATCTCGGTAATCCACACATAGACGTAGAGTACCATCAGATTTTGGGACAAACACCACAGCTGCTCCCCAATCAGAGAAACTAGGCCTGATCAGACCTTTCCATACTAACTGTCGCGTTTTATTGTCTAATTCCTCTTTCTCTTTCAAGGACATTCTTCGAATAGCGTGAACTAACGGCCTTGCATTCGGAATTAAAGCAATTTTGAAATCTATTTCTCTCTGCGGGGGTAAGCAAACAACTTCTTCGAACACATCCGCATAGTTCTTGACGACAGGAATATCTTTCACTAGGTCGGGAATATTCTCTGTAACCTCTGGGACATTTTCTATTTGAGCTGGAGAAACATTCAAAGCTGCCAGAAGTCTTTTCTATTAGCATTCTGACCTTCACAGGGAATGGTTATATAATCACCTGATTTAATCTTTGCCTTTACGACTCTGTCGGCGCATTTAACTTCAGCTTCATATTTGGTCAACCAGTCTAACCCCAAGATAAGATCAAACTCTTTAAAATTCATGACGACTGCAATGGTAGGAAACCGATAACGAGAGAAAGAAACCGGCACTCCACAAACCCAACTGAGATCAATGGAACCCCCAACCGGATTCTGGACAGTCATTGGTTCTTTGAGCTTTTTCAAATTCAAATCCAGTTTCTTAGCTGAATCTTTGGCAATGAAGCTTCGTGACGCGCCTGTGTCAAACAGTACTTTGACTGGAATGTTTTTGACAGTAAGCGTTCCTTCTAAGACATCAGCCCTTTCTTGACTAGCGGAGGGCTCAGAAGTTTCTACTACTTCATTTATATATACGGCTTCAGATTTCTTTGAGAGTTGGCACTCCCGTGCAATATGACCTGCTTGGCGGCACTTATGGCATCCCCTTTCCCCATGTGGGTTCTTTTGTTTCATAGTGCGCTTATATCCACTCTTGATCTGTTTCTCTAAAGATCGGCAACTTATCGAGAGATGTCCTCGCCTATTGCAGTTATTGCATACGGCGGTCGTTACGGGTTCTTTCCCAGATTCAGCCCTTTTCCTCTTGGCACTGGGCTTCTTATTGACCTCATACCTCGTACTGGCTCCAGCAATATCAGTTTCCGACTCTGCTTTGTCACTATAACAGACTTCTTCTTCGTCGCGCAACATTCCTTTCTTATGGAGATCTTCGTACTGATAAGCCATATAAATCATTTCCGAGAAAGGAAGTTTTACATTCCTCAGTACACTATTCTGATATCTCCTTTGCAGGCCATGAATAAATCTCAAATTTTTCCTCATTGGTTCTTGAATCAGATGAGGAGCAAAGTGAGAAAGTTCGTTGAATTTCTTATGATATTCTGGGATGGTCATATCACCTTGTATCAAATAAGAAAATTCATCACATAATCGCTCGGTTGCTTCGGGAGGAGTAAATCTTTCTAAGAAAATCACTTTGAATCTGTCCCAGGTGATATCACCTTCTGGATTATCTTTAATAACTGAATCCCACCAAAACAAAGCTTCTTCTTTGAGTGCCCAAGACGCCAGTAATCTTTTCTGATCGTCTCTCAGCTTTAAACCCTTAAAGATTTTCTCTGCAGAACGAATCCAAGCTCGTGTTTCCATAATGGACTCCTTGCCTAAGAATGGAGATCCACCCAGATTTCGAAATCTCTTGAATAGAACTTCTATATCGGATTCTGGCTGCGGGAGCACAACTGGCTCATTAGCTGGTCGAGCCATACGATTATTTCTTCTGTTCCTGTCACTCATTTTCTAGTGCGTCTGCAATTAGCAGACAAAGTGTCAGGTCAACAGAAAAGATATTTCAAAATATAGAGACAAATACTTCAATGTAAATGTGTCTACTGGGGTGTATTCCATTCTGCTTTACTTATACTAGGATATTACTAATCCTATCTGTATAGAGTTACCCGTCCTAGAACACTACTGGTTCTATTTCTGACGAGTTCGTTCAAATGTTATATTCCAGAACTAAGCTTAACCAAAGCTCTGATACCAAATGAGACGACCCCAAACCCCGTACTGACGGTGGCAAGGGTAATCCATGGAATATAACACAGAAACAGATAATAGCAGAACAGAATTAAAATAAATACACCAGATAATGAACAATAGAATATACTGGATAAAAGTAATCATCAGAGTTACACAGTATACAGGATCTTACTTAGTACAAAAACAGTTCAACTATACATAAATGTCTACAGCGGAAAACAAACAAAATATGTACAATAGGAGCTGAACAGCATAAAAAGAGATAAATGATAGAATCCATCTTCAGCTCCAGCTATCCAGATGAAGCCTGCTAAACCTGAATACAAGGCTGCCCGTGCAGAAAAAGGGGCACCCGAGTTTGAAAGTGAAACAAACTACGAGTCAGTCATAGGACTGGTATGAGAAATCTACTCAACACATATATAATATGGCCAATCACAGGACCACGCCACTTTCGTGGAACGGGTTTACTCCAGTGGATTGCAAGTGCTTTAAAACAGATCTTTCTTTTAAACGACGCTATGCTTTTTATAAAAATGAAGCCGTTATAAGACTCAGTTCCCATCACACAATGCAACGCAAACCGGAGGATAGAGTTTTTACCTTATAACGGCTAAGATATGCTTGATACGAATAAAACAAAGGCATTTGATATTATTGCTAGTGTTTGTTTTTTTTTTGAAACTTTTAGAACCCCATTTCCTCTTTCTTTGAAAACTCTTATAACTTGTGAAATTTTCTTTTTCGCTTTTATCGTTTTTTTTTCGAGTTTTGAAAACAATTTCAAATCATAACTATCAATCATAGACGGCATAAGTACCATATATCATGTCGCCATATATATATATACAATCAAAACCGCACGATGTCGTATTTGGAAATTGGATTTCCATCATGAACCCAGGCAAAAGATAGTCCTTACCGAATTCGTGACTCTCTAGCCCGAGCCACAGGCAAGTACTCAGTCAAGCCTTTGGATCGTCAGGGCCGGTCCACCGATGTGGATTAAAATGCCTGAACAATACGTTTCCCCGCCCTTTGGGGCGTAAACGAGCCAACGAATGACTCCATCGGCCCCGGATCGTCCGATCTAACCGAGGCGCCTCGCAACACCAACAACCATATAGGTGAAAAGTATATAAATGTCAGGGCTGGTAGGTCATTGACACCACCCTAGCTAGAAAGAAACGCATGCCTTCCCTGAGGTCCTTCTCCCGTTTCTGGTTCATACCGGGGTGTGAGGCTCGCGAATTCACGTTATACACAAAACTACGCCACACAGGCGGTGCTTTGATCGTCACCACAAGACTTTGCTTTTCAACAGAAGTCCTGATCACTGCATCTTAGCATGCCACACAGGCAATTCATGCCATGCGACTGATGTCCATCGATATACAACCTCTGAGCTCGTGCGTTTCAGAGAAGGGCGTTAAGCAAAAGAATAAATTCTCCGCCGCCAAACAGATGTATATTAAATAGAGATCAATCAACACAGAATAAAATCCCATGTCAGACACACTGTCCATTTACAAGTCCGTTCTGGGTCTGAACGAAACCGGAGGCACTAAATACCTTGCAAACCCATCGATCACCACGTACGTCTGGACGATCACCACTAATTATCCTTATTTCGGGATGCCTCCCAATCAGGACCTCGGTTACCCTCCAAACGAGGTGAAGATCTCCGGTCTTCGACCACCGTCTTCATCTTCGAATTTCAATCGTCGGTCAATTATTCGAAATGAGAATTAACTCGGCCTTTTCAAATAATTCACGTATATTTAGAATTTCAAATCAATTTGTTTCAATGGTTAAATCAATCGACAACACCAATTTTGTTCTTTAATGTAATTTTCACACCAAACACATTCAACCATCAAATACCACATGAATCGAGCAAATTCGATTTATTTCCATTCCATATCGTTTATGATATTTTATAATGAGTTATCGCTATTTTTATTTATTTTAAAATAGCCAATTTAGTCAAAACGATGCTTCGGGCCATAACGCGGCCGTGGCGCTGTTTTTCTTCAGATTTGATTTACACGTATCTGAAAATCTAACCGTTGGATCTTCACAAAATTTACATCATTAGAAAGGTCTTTTTAAAACGAATCCAATGGTTCCAGTTTCGGGAAAATCCGACGGTCGGATCTCCCGGTACAATCGTTTGAAGTTTCGATTTCAAAATACGAACTGCAGCGTCGTTATTCGATTAAATATAATTATATTTATATATATATAAATATAATCGTTTCTGGCGCTGTTTTTCTTCAGATTTGAATTAAACATTCCAGACAATCCAACCGTTGGATTTTTACAAAGATGGTGCCGTTGGAAAGGTATTTCCGAGGGGAACCCAACGGTTGCGGTTTCAGGAAAATCCGATGGTCGGATCTCCCGGTATAATCGTTTGAAATCACGGTTTTAAAATACGAACTGCACGGCCACGTTTCGTTTTAATTTTATTTATATTTATATAATTATATAAATATAGTTCATTCAAAAATTCCTATATCGTTTTCACTTCAAATATTTCACTAACGCCTTTAAATTTTGGAAAATTTCGCCATAACCTCCTTTGTACGGGAGGGGCTGGGAAAATTCCCAAATAGCCACACGGGCGTCTCATGTCGAAAAGAAAAAGTAAAAGCCAAGCGGCTAGCCAACAGGCTCATAAAATCATCACCCAAACAAAACAGTAAATGTGTACCTATTTGTCGGGCACAAAATTTTATTCCTCTTCTCTAGCCCCTTTGCTATAACCTGTTCAATAAATATGCATGTACATATATACAGTTCTTATCATTTATCATTTTCCATTCAACTTCACATTTGATTCCATTTGGTTTAAAAACACCATTCATTCTAATGTTGCATGCATAGGCAAAAATCATATCATTAGCTAATTAATGAATATTTCGACTCATGCATATTTATTTGGACGAGTTGCTATTTTTGACACTTCACATTTCAACGATTCATGTATATAATAAAAATGTGATTTTTATTGTAAAACAATTCATTTCAAAACACTATTATTTTATATAGTTCATATAGGTGATAAAAATAGGATTTTTATTATAAAAAAATTTATTTCAAAACAGGAATACCATTCGA